>JAQFWX010000012.1:27452-69427 GCA_027605045.1 Phallus indusiatus | reverse complement strand
CCTAAACCTAAACCTAAACCTAAACCCTAAACCTAAACCTAAACCCTAAACCCTAAACCCTAAACCCTAAACCCTAAACCCTAAACCCTAAACCCTAAACCCTAAACCCTAACCCTAAACCCTAAACCCTAAACCCTAAACCCTAAACCCTAAACCCTAAACCCTAAACCCTAAACCCTAAACCCTAAACCCTAAACCCTAAACCCTAAACCCTAAACCCTAAACCCTAAACCCTAAACCCTAAACCCTAAACCCTAAACCCTAACAAACTATCCTAGCGGTTTTTCATCCCTCCACCAATTCCACTCACACCGGGGTTTTGACCCTCACCAATTTCCACTCACACCTGGTTTCTGTCCCTCCCCCAATTCCACTAGCACCTGGTTTTCAATCCTCCCCAATTCCACTCACACCGGGTTTCATCCCTTCCCCAATTCCACTCACTCCCAGTTTCTGTCCCTCTCCCAATTCCACTAGCACCCGGTTTTCAATCCTCCCCCAATTCCACTCCCATCACATTTTTGTCCCTTCCCCAGCTTCATCCCTCCACCAATTCAACTCATACCAGGTTTTCGTCCCTTCCCCAATTCCACTCATACTGAACTTTTGACCTTCTGCCAATTCAACCCCCACCAGAATTTTGTCCTTCCACCAATTCCACTCACACTGTCATTCTGACCCTCCACCCCAAACTCACATCCACTTTTCATCCTCCACCAATTCCAAACTCCAACCATCATCCCATTTCAACCACCCAAATACAGTCCAGCATCAAAATACAACTCCACATCAACATCCAGATTAACACCCTCCACATCAATCAAATCCATCTAACTATTACCGTCTCCACTGCCCTTCTACAATCACACCAGATTCAAATATCAGATTCAACTTCTCAACTTTTCAAGATCCCAATCAGACCAAGCCCCAAATCCAGATTGAAATATAACACCAACACATCAGACCGTCACCAAAACTCCAGATTTGAACTAAAATACAACCACAATTGTTACAAGTACAACATTGTCTCGATCAAATACTGAATGCCGTCTCAGATCCCCAAGTGACCTACACATCCTTCTACAGGGAAAACCAGAAGTCCAGAAATACTAGAACTGTAGAACCGTAAATCAAAACGTAAAAACATGTCAAGTGAAAACCAGCAAGGAACTAGAAGTCAGAGTTTGCGTAAAACAGTTCTATCCACCTCAATTCTCTTTCAAACTTATCCAAACAAAAAACATACTAAATAAAATAATTCTCTCTGCAAATCCTATTAGACAAATCTCCCTATTTACACCCTTTCATACAAAATCAGAAATAACTAAACTTTGCGTAAAACAATTCTAGAGAGCTCATTTCTCCTTCAAATTGTACCAGAGAAAAAACATACTAAATAAATTTATTTTATCTACAAACAGTACTAAATCTTCATCAGCCCCTAATCAGCTAGTATTCATTAGAAGTTCCAAAACAAAGTTCCAAAACAAAGTTCGCATTACAAGACCGAAATCACAACCAACTCAATTTCAAGTCCCAGTCTGAAATACAAGATAGCTTACACAACCCGAGACAAGCTACCAAAACAGAATTCAAGACTCCCATCTTGTGCATATATCCAGTCATAACAAGACAAGTCCCTTACCAAAACCGAGACTTGAATCAGAGTTGAAATATTTACAAGTCAAAAGAAATACCAGCTCAATGTCAATCCAAAAGGACTGCCAAAAGTACCCAAGTATTACCATTCCCATCCCACTCGTCATGTCTTTGTCCATCCACCAGTTTCGACTCTCATTATTCCATCTCAACCTTCTCAGATTAAACAGTCTGAACAATCTATGTCATCATCACTGTCAGGGTACGTCTCTGGTCTACGGTCACTCTAGTATATTAGCGTAGTATAGTATAACCTACTTAGATGCCTACGCGCTCTACGTCGGTCATACGGTACCCGGTATACCGGTCCGTATTTATCCCTCGCGTATTCTTCCGAACTCTCCCCGTTTCTCCGTTCGCTCCATTCTGCCCTATCTCCCTCTTTCTCTACGTCATCCGTATTGTCCTCGGCTACCGTCCTTCCTATTGGTAGATAATGCACCTGATAGCTATTGGTTAGAGATAGCGTAATCATGTATATATACAACTGTGCGCGCATGAGTAGTTCCTTGTGCTATTATAGACTGGGTTACTGGGTTATAGTAGCAGTCTGATCCTTAAGTCTAATCGCTGAACGATCGTGCCCTAACAATCACCGGTTGTTGCACAAGCTCAAGCACCAGTCCCAGCTTTACCACAACCAGCCAAACAATACCAAATCACTTATCACATAGCATATACTCACCCGTAACAAAAAATGCCCCAATACCAGTTAGTGCCTCACTGGAGAGTCACTTATAAGTTAAAATCCATACAATCAACACCTTCTACGGGAGCGGTAAAATCAGAACATTAGAATAAAACAGGATTCAAGCTAGAGTCCCATCACACCCATAACAGAAGACTGAAATCAAAATACAAGTTCCAGTTCCAGTTATTCAATCCAGAAGTAAATATTTCAAGAGTCCCACCTTATACATCCATCGTGCATATACTTACCCGTAATACAAGTTAAAAATTACCAAATCCAAGACTCGGAACTCGTAGCAATAATATATATTTAGAGTCCGCATTGAAATTCAAGTTATGTCCAGCTCACATTCATTTATCACATAGCATATACTTACCCGTAACCCCCGACTCGAGTTACTTCAAAACTCACCGTTAACAAAAGATTGCAAATATTTCTACTCAGAGTTTGCGTAAAACAGATCTAACCAGCTCAATTCTCTTTCAAGCTTCTCCAAATAAAAAACGTACTAAATCAAATAATTCTCTCTACAAATCATATTAGACGTACGTGAATATCTGATCAGTCAAATCTCCCTAAACCCAACCTTTCATACAAAATCAGAAATAACTAAACTTTGCGTAAAATGGTCCTACACAGCTCAATTCTCCTTCAAATTTCTCCACAAACCGTATTAGAACTACGTGAATATCTGATCAGTCAAATCTTCCTATTACTAGCATTTCATATACAATTGGAAATAACTAAAGTTTGCGTAAAACAGTTCTATCCACCTCAATTCTCCTTCAGATTTCTCCAAACAAAACACGTATTGAATAAAATAATTTTCTTCACAATCCATATTAGGAGTACCTGAATATCTGATCAGTCATATCTTCCCATTACCACCGTTTCATACACAATTGGAAATAACTAAACTTTGCGTAAAATAGATCTACACAGCTCAATTCTCCTTCAAGCTCCTTTAAAAAAAAAACGTACTCCATCATTTAATATTCCTCACAAACTATATTAAGAGTATGTAACCGTTTCATTGGTTCAATCTCGTTATTAGAATAGTGGAATTCAAAATTGAGAATAACTCAAGTCAGAGTGCCACAGATATACAGAGATCGATTCTGCTTCAAATTGTACCAAAAAAACATACTAGATCGTTTATTTATATCTACAGGATTGCAAATATTTCCGGTCAGAAAAAACTCCCTAAGTATGAGATCGAGCGAAATATATTACAAGACCGAAATACAAGTTTGCGTAAAACAGTTTTATCCACCTCAATTTTCTTTCAATCTTCTCCAAACAAAAATCGTACTAAATAAAATAATTCTCTCTACAATTCCTATTAAAAGTACATTAATATCTGATCAGTCAAATCTCCCTATTACCAGCCTTTCATTCAAAATCAGAAATAACCAAAGTTTGCGTAAAACAGTTCTACACAGCTCATTTCTCCTTCAAATTGTACCAGAAAAAAACGTACTAAATCAATTTATTTTATCTACAAACAGTACTAAATCTTCATCAGCCCCTAATCAGCTAGAAGACGCGGTATAGCATAAATTCATACAGTGTCATTCAAACTGCACTTAAAGCATCCATCAAAATTACCCTTATTTTCCCTGCCCTAAAATTATTAAAAATAACTAATAGATATAACAAATAACACTACAAATTTTTATACTATATTTCTACAACAGTTCTCACAGTACAAAGTACTATCTCCTCCAAATCAGTCTCTCCTCAAAGTAGCATGTAAATACCAATATCATTCTACAGAGCCCAATTCTTCTCGGAATAAAGTTCTAAAACAAGACGTACTAAATCAATTTTTTTTCTCTACAATTCTTATTAAGCATGTCTCACTAGTTTATTATGCAAACGCTCGTTTCCGAGTGTTATATACCTAAGCTACATCCATTCACTTAAATAAAACATGTTCCAAAAATTCCCTGACATAGGTATATGCGGGGTCAAAAAATAGAGAAAAAAAATCCATTCTACCCATGTTTTTTTCTTGTAATTCCGTTAAGAACTGAGCATTCTAGAGTAAAAACAATATTGCACAAACTCACTGTACTGACACTCACCCACAGGAAGTTCCCCGAGTTCCCCGAGGCAACAAGCACCCATAAGGTTATTTGTAGACATTCTAAAAATAGCGAACCCATCTTTTTCGGTTTTTGATTTGGCCGAGTTTTCGGGTCTCTAGAGCCAAAACAAAAAATTTGCACAAATGCCTCGAAAATTCACTGTAGTTTTGGCTCTACAGACCTGAATTCTTCACCAAATTGAAAAAGAAAAAAACGTAGTAAATATTTTTTAAATCTCTATCAACGGCGTTATACGTCGGGCGCTTATCTGATAAGCGCCCGTGCGCGCGCAATCTTTCCTGTGTTGTACAGCTAGCTGAGTTCGAATTCAACTCTCTCACCACTCTGCCTTCCCCCACCATCCTCCCCTTCCCCATCCACCCAAATCTCCCTCATATTTTCGCTTTTTTTCATTTATTCTACCTCTCCTCCATTCCATCCACCTATTCTACAGCGTTTTGGAGGGTTTTCTGTGCCGGATGGGTCAGATAAAGGCAAGGTTTGGATCAGTGTCATCCAGGTGAGTAGCGTTCCGGTTTTTCGTTCTTTTTTCCGTTTTTTTCTGATTTCCTGTCATCTTCCTAGGTATGTCATGCTCTCTGGAGCTGGGGACATTTCCCCTCGTCTTTTGGCAGCCTGCGGACCGGTGCACAACTTCATCATCAGCGCAACGTCCCGTTGCCGTTCATCAGGCCGCCGCTCTGAAGATCTTGAAGTGCACCGTCCCGCTCGTTGTCATCGGACAACATCTTGGTTTGAGGGCTACGTGGCCTTTGCCGGGATTATCACCACATGACTTATGTCATGATTAATTCTTTGCGTCCAGTCGATTAAGAACGACCGTTGATGCTCCCTTCGGGGATGTAGGTGTTTTTTTACTCTCTTTAATATAACGGTATACCGTTGTTATGACGGTACACTGTTATTATGACGGTGTACCGTTATATTGACGGTATACTGTTATGTTGACGCTACGCTGTCCGTTCAACGCTACGCTGCCCATGCAACGTTATGCTGCCCGTACAACGTTACGCTGTCCGTGCAACGTTATGCTGTCTGTGCAACGTTACGCTGCCCGTGTAAACATTACGCTGCCCGCGCAACGCTACACTGCCCGCGCAACGCTACACTGCCCGTACAACGCTACACTGCCCGTACAACGCTACGCTGTCTGTGCAATGTTACACTGCCAGTATACTGTTATGCTGTCAGTGCAGTGTTATACAGTCCGTGCAATGTTACGCTGTCCGTACAATGTTACGCGGCCAGGGTACCCTTACACCGTCAGTGTACCAGTATGCTGTCGGTGCAGTGTTACGCTGCCAGTGTACCATTACGCTGCCACTACCAGTATACCATTACGCTCTCAGCGTACCGCTTTACAAGTATTTACTATATGTATATTAACTAACATAATAAAAGTTATTATATTATTTAAACAAATACATTGAAATATACAAAAATAAAATGAACACGAACGTGCAGTAACACTAAGCGGAGAGTGATGCTAAGCGGAAAGCACTCTAAGCGGAGAGCACTCCAACTCACCACGGAGACTCTCACTAAGCGGAGAGGGTAGTTAAGCGGAGAGGGCAGTTAAGCGGGGAGGTATCCCAAGCGGAGAGTAGAGAGTGCTTACCGGAGAGACTCTCCTTGATCAAATGCTAAGCGGAGAGCCTGTTAAGCGGAGAGACTACTACAAATACATTAAATATACTAACCGGAGAGGTAGAGTCACCCGAGCGATCAAATTTCGATAGACCGGAGCAATCAAAATGATGAACGCTGGTACTGAATGGGCCAGGGACAGAACTGAATAGATCAGCCCACTTAAGCGGAGACTCTCCGCTTGCAATACCGGAGGGTCCGGTAGCTCATTCATTAGAGTAGGAAATAAACCTTAGCCGGAGAGTGTAATTAAGCGGAGAGTTACTAAAAATGGAAATAATCCTTAAGCGGAGAGTTTAGTTAAGCGGAGAGTTACTAAAAATGGAAAATAAACACTAGCCGGAGAGCTACAACTCATCAAAATAATTACCCGGAGAGTTCATCATCCATCATACATCAAATTGATGAATCATCAAAAAAATATATTCAAAATCTCGCTAATCACAAAAAGTACCCTACTAGCCGGAGAGTTTTTACTAAAAATGGAAACCTCACCGGCTACCTTACCGAGGGGTGTATTCTGAGAATAATAATAGTAGGACACTTGAGTAGACAGAGGTTTCAGTATAGCATAACTTGATACAGTGTCATCCTAACTCCACTTGATCCATCTGTTGAAATTACCTTCATTAAGAACCGGAGCAGAACACACTTGACTCTAGAAGTTAGACAAAGGGTTGTTACAGCTCAAGGTCTACAAGAATACAAGATCCAGAGTCCGATATCTCTTACGTTCTAGTCAAACATCCATAATCACTCACAGAATTCAAGACTCTGATCTTGTGCATGCATTGAATCATAGCATAGGACTGTCATGTGCTCTCTCTTATTGAATTTTCATCCTACACTTGGTTCTCATTTCTTCCTTTCTATCCTCTCATCTCTCAACTTCCTGAATCAAGTCATCAGACAGAATTCACACCGCAATTCAAGTTAACGCACAAGCTCACATTCATTTTCCACATAGCATATACTCACCCGTCCACAATTCAAGTGAATACAAGACCGAAATATGAGACCGAGATCGAAATATAACATTGGAACATAAGAAAGCATGCTCTCTCCTTCAAGTTACCGCACAACTCCACTTAATATAGCATGAATGAGATGATGAGATTGAATTGTGAGACCGAGATTGAAACTATAAAAGACTGGTATAGAAGATTAAGATCGCGATTGACTTGACCGATCGTATAAAGAAGTTTCCAAAGTGTACGTTACATTGAATGATAGTGGTCGTTAGTAATAACAGGCGAATGCCAGGAACTTAAAATCCAATAATTTGGATACAAAATATCTTTTGATTAAGGAATTTTAGGTATTATACATATGTGAGACTCGTAAAGAAATATACTAAGAGCTAGAGTGGTTCTTTTCCTGAGAACTAGAAGAAAGATGAATGACTTTACTTCGCTTACATGCCCACGTCAAGAGAAAAGGATAGTTTGCCATCTTCTTCCATGTTGAATTGAGTCTAAAACACCAGTCGAAAAAGTCAGACCATTGGTCTACATCAATAGCAGGGATGCCCCGATAGGAGTGAGGTCGAAATTGTGTAATGATTTGCTCGCGAAGGTTGTCAAAGTGCCAACAGGCCCATATAAGAGGTCGAAAAATGTGATGGAAATCGCATTGATCTTGTTCACGTACCGAACCGTGATTATACTTGGAAAACGTCGTCAAGGGTAAGTAGCATGCGTAACAAGTATACTCTCGTCCTGGTACTGTTGGAATTCTAACGGCTTTGAGTGCGTCTAGCATGGCCGCACGATGCTCTATCATGGGACACTGCACAGCCGTGTGCTCGAATACTATTTCATCAGTTTTTAACCAGCAAAGAATGCACGAGTCCTTCAGACTCAATAGAGACTCGAGAATTTCCTCCTCCATCCTGTCTTTGTATTTGTGATCGTCCATTTTCTTCAAGTTCGTTTGACTCTGTTGCATTTTCAGAGCCATGCTCGACTGTGACACGTGAGTTGTGGCAATGGAGGCTTGCGAAAGTAAGGGTGAGGGTGGCTTGGAATGAAACTGAAAGGATTGTTGAATGGCCGATAACGAGTGATTATGTCGAACGTGGGACGGGGGTGTATCTGGGACGAGAACGTGGCCCAGTCTCGAATTCGTGGACTTCAACGGCACCTGTAAGTGGCTAGGACCTTCGTTGAATGTTGATTGTATCGGTTGTATTATACGACGACGAACGGATCTCGGCAGGGGTGGTGGTCGATCTCCTTCTTCTTCTTCATCTTCAACCGTAGGTAACAGTCGTTTCCTACTCGTCCAGCCTTGAGATAATACGGTGTTATCAATTATGAGTTCTTTAGCCTTGCCCTTTTCCTGACTATCAAAATAAGTTAGTGTTGTCATCAAAAGAAGGAGAACGTGAGTAAAGGTAAGCTTACGCAGTCCAATGTTGTCCATCGTCTGACATGGAAGGCTCCTCGATATGAACTTTGTCGGAACTAATGAATGGTTAGCGATACGAGTGGTTCAAAGAGAGAGAAACACTCACGTTAATAAGTTCGTCAGATCGCTCAAACCTTTGTATTGGCAACCCGCCTGCTCCAATGTTCGTTGACACACATCGCATAGCACGTCGTCATTAGAGAGGCAAGACATGATGGTACCTTCCAAGAACGAGCTGAGAGGAAGCTTGCGACATTGGTGCTCATTGAAAACCAAATCGTCTAGGGCGGCGGCACCCAAGATGTCTTCCCCGTCAGGCTTGAAGTGCTGAGTCGGGTCGGCCACTATGTATGAAAACGCCACCTCACCGTCCCTTCCAGCCCGTCCAATGTTTTGAGCAAAAGTGAACATGTCGAATGAAATGCCGCAATGCATTATTGCAAGGAGACCCCGTTTGTGCGAGCCGGTACCTGCAGCCGTCGTGGCGACCAAGACTTTGGTATTACCAGATTGAAAATCTTGGAATATCTCCCTCTTTTCCTCTGCGGACAGCTTGCCATGGTAAGGCCGAACACCGAGACGGCCTGCGACCTCTTTACACTCATTGATACTTCGACAGATAATCATAAAGGAACCCGGGATGTGATCGAGAGTGCGCAGCCATTGTGTGGCTTTGTGAACGACGGCATCGATGCGTGCTGAACGATTGGGCTGGATATCAACGCTGATACGGAGTCGACGGTACTCGTTCGTGCGTCGGGTCACTTGAATTTGAGAGATGTCGAGGTCGGACTTGAATTTGGGAATGAGATGTGGGGGCATGGTCGCAGTCGTACACAATAGAGGGGCACCGATGCCGAAGAGATTCTTGAGGTCTGGTAGTTGCCTTCGGTATTCTGGAGCAGTCAATACGAGATGGCACTCGTCTATAACGATGCAGGCGAGTTGACGACGGCTTTGGAGACCCAACGCAAACTTGTGAAAGTCTTGAGAGGTGGCGTGTTCGACAGAAACGAAAATGACTCCGTGGTCGGATATCGGTTTGAGTCGGGATTGCCATGTATCGTGCTTGATGTCCTGCCTACGACAACGCTCCTGCATGTCGAGTAGAAGCGAGACAAAGGGAACGACGACAATAACAGCCTTGTCCATCCAAACCGTCTTTGCCGGCATCATCCACAACAAGCTCTTGCCTTCACCGGTGGGCAAGACGACCAATTGGTGTTCTTTTTGAGAGAGGACGTTGGCGAGTGCGGTGGCCTGCTGCTGAGAACGAAATCTGGTGATAGAAGGGTCGAACGTTTGAAGGGCGATGAGGAAACTTGGCGATGGAGCTTGATTGTATGAAGGTGACGAAGTCGAATCGTCCTTGATAGCTTTGATAATAGCATTCGCAGATTCGGCGACTGACATTTGTAAAGATTCTTGCAGCGACTTCTTCATCTCCCCCAAAGACATTCGGACCTCCTCTTTGAGATCATCGAGCTCGGATTGAACAGAGTGGAGAAGGGCGGTGTGATTAATGGATGGATGAGGGGGTTGGTCGCTGTTAGTGTTGCTATCATCGCTGCCACCAGTCGTGATAGTGGTGGTCGAATGAACGGATTTGATTTGACTGACTTTGAAAAATGCCTGCACACCGCGGCTGTACTGTATCAAAGTTCAAAAGGGACGATGGTTGAAAAAGATAACCTCGGGACTTACGACTCGTAAAGCTTTAACCTTTTCACTCGACACCCTCCCCATCTCACTTTTTGAATGGCGTAATGAGTTTTACGAGTCTGCGTGCTATGATTGGCCTGAGAGTCGCCGATTTCTTCTGCAAACAATTCGGACACCGATTTACTTCCCATTTCCGAGAAAACCGAGTTGCAGTGACGGTGACAGAGACCGATAAGAATTTGACGCATATCTGCAAGACCGAACGACGAATTGACACCTAGAAAGTCCCGAGTGGTACTTTTAAGAAGCCGACTGAACTGCTTAGAAGTCCAGCGACCTTTGGGACCGGTGTAGAGAAAGTATCGATAGTTATTGGCGATATTGGGAAAGAGAGCTGTTGTGATCGCGATCTCGACAGGACGGACGAGTAACAAATAAATATAGAGCTGGCGAGCGTTTTGAGGGCAGAACCAGTGAGGAGAAATCTTTCGATTCATCGTCATGCTCTCTGATTTGTTGGGAGCTAGAGCGTTGACCGGTTCGTCGGCGAGAAAGACAATAGAACGAGGGTAGTTGGGCAGGTTGGCAAAGGTGGTGCACATGAGCTCTGAACCGCGTGTAGGCTGTCCGTGCGTCATGTGAGATGCAACTAAAAGATGCTGTAGAAAGCGTTGACAGGAATCTAGCCACTGAATACAATTGCTTTTCGACCAAACCCATTGGCCCGAGACAGGGAGGCCGAGATATGAGGCCGTCTTGGCATCTTCAGCACCGATGACCTTCTCCATGAACATCTTGTAGCCGTTTGGGTAGTGGTTTCGTGCGTCGACGAGAAAGGAGTAGTCGGGCGTTATGTTGGAAGTATCGTCGTAGATGTGAGGTGTGAGATTGGAAAGGATGGGTGCAAAGTCGAGTCCGAACAGAAGGTCTTTGAACAGAATTCTCTCCGACTCGTCTAGATGATGGTCAATCATGGTCCTTAAGTCGTCGACGGTGCCCGGAGAACCTTTGTAAGTGAACGCCAAGTCATCTGGCGAGGTATACATAAAGTCTGCGAAAGCCGTCTCTTCCATAGCTGCCTTGAGAGCGATGACCCAGAAGCCATAGATATTACCCAGCGGTGAAGACGACCCTTGAATCATCAGCGGGTGTAATAGAGAGAGCTCGCTGAAAATGTAATTGTTAGTTGGAATATTATACGTGACTCGTGAATATACGCACCGATAATAGTCAGTAAGATGAGAGGAACCACTTTCGCGGGTCTTGTTGAGAATCTGCCACAGTGCCGTACTTCTGGCGACAAACTGAATTGCAGCAAACGTCTGAGTGATTTGGCCGGCACGTTTGAATGAACCGTCTTCAAGCATGTTGTACCAAACCAGAGACATTATAACGGGGTCACCGGTGGAATGTACTTGGACACCTTTGAACTGATGAATGAGCAAGCTCATTAAAACGTCTTGCATGGCTCTGATCAGATTGGTGTCTGGCTGATGCTTCAACACGAGGATACGAACAAAGTGCTCGATAAAGTTGCTTTGCGTAGTGTTGAGGAGCAACGGAATGGGTGGATTTTCTTCAAAGGTAAGGAGATATTGGCAAAGAATGACAAACGTCATTATGCCAGCATAACGTTTGATGGTTTCCTCTGAATCTGGCGGATTGAACATGGCAGCACCGACAAGTCTAAAGATGTTGTCAGCGTAAGCATAAAAAGAGAAAAAAATAATTGAAAAACATACGTGGTGATCGAGCGAAGGATCTGCCTGATCTGCGGCTGCATCTCTACAAGTTCATCCATTGCGTCTTCCAGATATTCCGTCAAAAGCTCTTGCATGGGCTGGAATAGCTTGTGGCTGTGGACCGACTTTAAAAATGTATTGACGGCAGGCATGTCATACTTTTCGATCCATTTGAGCCACCCAATCTTTTTCAGCCACGGTGGAGGTTCTCTGGCGGTGACGTCTGCTGGTGCGAGGTTTTGAGGTAGATTGGAATAAGCAGCGAGACAAGCGGTGAGAGCGTCGTCAGCATTCCCAGAAGACAATCGCGGTCTGACAGGTAGCCAGCGACCGAACTGAGGGGTGAGAACCATCAGCTGTGCCAGTCCGACCTCTGGTTGCGGAAATGGCAAGCCTGCGTGGTTCGTTGACCAATGCGCCTTCATTGAGGCAACGGTGCCGGCAGCGTGAATACACTGAGAACAGAGATATGCCGGCATCGAATTGAGACCTTGAAATTCAACAGGCGGAGGAGGCAGCGGGTTAGGTGGTGGACTGGGCATGAATTTTTTCTTGAAATCGTCGGTGGATTTGAAGAGACGAAACCTGGTGATATAATTCTTCAAAACGATGTCGGCATTGAACTTGGGAAGCTGGTGTTTGTTGTGAGCGTGGTTGGAAGCGGAGCATACCAGGTGGGGCTCTTTGCAAGTCATACAAACAAGGAATCCTCCCCGAGGGTTGATAGTGTAGTTGAGCGACTCCAGTAGCTTGTCACTGAAAAGTTCGTCAGGAGCTTGAGTGCCGGAATCAATGATGAGCGGAGGGGGCTGAGAACCATTCTGCACCGATGATGCAGATGATACAGCAGGTACTGGTGGTGCAGAAGGTGCTGGCAACGCTGGCGATGCCATTACAGGAAGTTCCAGAAGAGGCTCTTCTGGAATACTAGATGGAACTAGAAAGCAGTCGTCAGTTTAGAGAAAGCAATGCTGACAAGAAAGTACAAACTTGTAGGAAGTTCATTCTTTTTGGCATGATTTCGCAACGTTGAAGGCTTTTTGTAACCCTTATGACAGCAGGGGCAGGTCCAGGTGCCGTTAGCATTCTTATAGACAAACGTTGGAGCAGCGGCATTTTTGAATGTCACGATGGCGACTGAGGGTGTTCTAGAATAAATGAGAGTGAATAAACAACAATGAAAGAGTGATACGGTTTATAACTGACATATCAGACATAGATATAGATGAAAAGATGGTGAATAGACAGAGACGGCGGCAGAGGCAGACAAAGACTTTGACGTGTTCAAGTGCTGAAAATGCTACGAAAAAGACGGCATTAAATACAGAGAGGTTTGTAGCCTAAAGGAAGACTTACATCTCAGTTGAAACTTGATATAAATGCATCCCAGTTGAAAGAACATTGAGCGTTGAACGTCACCATCCTAATGGCGTTTCAAGGATAAGGTTGGTTAAGAACCCTGACAATGACAGAGTGAAATAACCTTACAGGAGTAAGAAAAAAAAAGAACGTTGCACACGGCAAGATAGATATGTTGATGAGTGCACATTCTTTTTCAAAAAAAAGGCTTCGAACCAAAGCTGGTATGACGACGGCAGATTGAGCGGCGTTTCTGAAATTAGCCTTCTATGTTTCATCCAACTTGATTGAGAAAGAGCAACGAAAGAGAAAATTTTATTAGAGAAAAAAAAATAGTAATGTACGTTACAGATCTTTAACATTGAGGTACATATCCCAGCCCTTTTTCCAGTTTGCCTCCCCATTCATCTCCACCCAAGCCTTTTCTTGTGCTGTCAGCTCCTTGACAGGGCGGTGACCGTCACTGACCCAGCGAAAGAGCTGGCCAGCGGTGTAGAATGTAAGGGAATATCTTGTTTCGTCAGGAGCAAGACCGGTGTTGAAGTGTGTGATTGAAGCTGAAGGAATGAATACCAAGTCGCCCGGTGCGACTTCCAATTCTACCCCTGCTTCCCGAAGACGAAGCAGACCATGCTTTGTGTAATCGAAATCGCCTAACGGGACTATGACGCATTGACCGAAGGCGAGATTCTTAAAGTCCTTGTGTTGAACTGCAACCGTTTGAGGACCGAGGTTAATTGTTGTCGCCATGAAGGGCAACCCTGGAAAAAGTCTCTTGAACCCCATCTGCTGCTCAAGCGACGACATGTTCCACTCGTAGTATTCCTTGAGCTTAGGAAACCATGTGTGGAAAAAGTCTTAAACAAAGTCGTTAGCAAAGATGATGATAAAAGAATAAGACACTTACTTTTAACGTGATGTGCACACGCCTGCACATACGCATTCCTGACGAACTGATCAATCGCCTTGTTATTCTTCAAGTCTTGCAAGACCGACGGTTTCTATAACAAAGAGATGTTAACAATTTGACAAGAATGATTAATTAAGAAGACGACAAACCTTTGCCCCTGAACCATACGATATTCCAAGGGTTATAGTCTTGAAATTGCCTCTATTAGAGACCGCCGTCTTCTTCTTTTTCTTCTTGTTAGCAGCTGAGGTGTCGTTGGAGAGGTTGGAGGAGATGTCGGTGGGGGGAGGAGGGGGAGCCCGACTCCGACGATGCTTGCCCAGTCTCAGCATTGCTCGCAAGAGTCCATCTTTGAAGTCCTTCGGGGTTCGTGATCCCGAAGGTGTTCCTCGTATTGCGAAAATCTGGCCTGTCTGGTCGACCAAGATCGTTGTGACAGGTTTGCGTCTGTGTACAAAGGTAAGCATTCAGAGTCAATATTGGGGAACAAAAGACGAAAACTTACTTTGGGGAGCGAGGGATTCTTTTCCACTCATAGTCGTCCATCTGGTCTGCATTCTGACCAGCGTTGACCCCGATGAACCCCGCCTTGGACTTTTTGAGAGTGTGCGTTGAGATTTCCACCCGAACCTTTTCTGCACGTTGACGAAGGCGGGTCTGGAGCTTGACAACAGCTTTCAATTTTCGCTGAGTATCATAACCGCCCTCCCGCCTTGCTTTTTGATGTTGGTGGTGGCGAGTTTTTCTCTTCTCCTTGCGTGTAAGTGGCTTTGGTGAGTCTGAGGAAGGTGGTGCAGGAAGGGGCTGATTGAAGGCGGCAGGGGGGTGGTGACGGTGTAGGAGATGGGTGGATGGGGGCGTGTTCGAGTCTGAATCTGACTCTCCGTCAGTAGTCATATATTCCGCCTGTAATTGAATTAGTACGAACAGTAATAGGAGAAGAAAGAGGAACTTACAGGCAAGTCGGAGAGGTCCGATGTGTCCTCGTCATCAACATAGTACTTTACACCCATCCCTTCCAGTTCACCGTCACCATCCTTATCCAACTCGGGTTCCTTAGCAGCGTCCGACGTCATTTCACTAAGTGAAAAGTTGACGAACTCGATTATATCAACGCGGTCGGGTGTCTTAAGGTGAGTGGGAACCTTGAGCCGAGTGGACGCCATAACGGTGACAGCGTTAGCGTTGGTGGTGGTGAGATGGTGATGGTGAAGGTGACGTGGGGGAGCGTAGCTGAGAGGAAGGGAAGGAGGGAGGAGGGCGGCACAAAAATATGGATGACGCTGGTGAAAACAAGGGCGGCAGAAGGGGGACGACACTGGCAGTTGGTATAGAGGAGGTGATGAAGACGCTGGCGAGAAAAGCAACCGTTAACGAAAAAAAAAGGCCGCGAGAAGAGCTGACAGTGGGGGTGGTGGTGGGACAGGCTGACGACAGTGCTGACGGAGATGACGGCGGCAAGAGATTGACGTTGGAAGGGAAGGGTTCAACGGGGCGATAAAAAAGATGGTGAAGGTGGGGGACAAAACGAGTGACAGGCAGAATTAGAGTGAGCAAGCTGGCAGGCAGGCAAACGCTGGTTAGTAAAGCCAAAAAAAACGAAGAAAATAAGAGATACTCACATAAAGTAGTCAAAAAAAGATGGCGTTGGTGTGCTGGAGACAAATGGGCGACGCAAGCCCAATTGGTGTGGCGACAGCAAAAGTAGTGGGGGAAAAAAAGGGCCTGACGCAAGTGAAAAATGACGCAGCGGGTGTAGTGCAACGAAAACGGGAGTGACGCGACGCAACGTTGAAATGACGCGGCGGGTGTAGTGCAACGAAGGGGTGACGCGACGCGACGTTGATATGAGGACTTGCTGCCACCTGCAAACACTGGACCGGAGAGCAGTTGAAACGATCAACGCCCGTCCAATCCAGTTACCGTCTGCTTTGAGGCCTCTCTAACGAAGAGCGGAACACTCTCGGCTTCAGGCTGCACGAGCGGTGGATGACGCCGGGTGAGTGGTGGCTGGGTGAGGCTGGATGACGACGACTAGTTGCTGGGCTCGAGAAACGACCTTGGGGGGCTCAGAAATGGCCCAAA
Source organism: Phallus indusiatus (assembly GCA_027605045.1). Lineage (NCBI taxonomy): Eukaryota > Fungi > Basidiomycota > Agaricomycetes > Phallales > Phallaceae > Phallus > Phallus indusiatus. Next base: position 53,152 of record JAQFWX010000012.1, on the reverse strand, counting down.
ATGGTGGATGGGCGAGGTGTGAGGCTGGTGGGATGGTTTGGGCGAGGCTGGGTGTGGAAGGGGTGGCTGGATGGGGCTGGATGACGACGGCAGAGTGGTGGATGGACGAAGAGAGCTGAATTCAAACTCAGCTGGGTCCACAGTGAACAACAACTCAGAGCGTCACATTGTGACGAACACTTGAATACGCGAAAAAGCGACGTTTGTAGAGAAAAAAAATTCATTCTAGGCATCCTTTTTTATTTATTTTTTGGACGAGAAATGGCTTTTCTAGAGCCAAAATACTGTTCGACGCGTAAAGTACTAATATACGCGTGACACGGAGATTAAAATTGATGGCCGATGGCTACCAAAAATAGCGTCATGGCATCATCAATCACGGGAGAACACCGGTGTACCAAAATGGGAAAGGTCCGGGAACCGGCGATCTCGGGAATACACTGTGCACAGAGGCAATTGTGTGTTTTTTTTGTTTTTGCTCTAGAGAGCTGAAAACGAAACGGAATCGAAAAAGGAAAAAGATGGGTACTTTATTTTTCGAAGCTCTACAACTAATGTTGGGCGCTTATTGGGCGCTTATTTAATTTAAGAGATGCTCACCGGATTGAGTGTCATCCAAAGTCAACGCAATGAATCCATCGACTTCCGTCCACTTTTGGAAAGCGGAAAAATTGCCAAAAATAGAAGAAATATTACTAGATTTAGATACCATACAAAAATTACTATATTAAGAGACAGTGTCCGCTCTGGGACGAGATTTATTCGAGTTGATACTCTGAAAACAGAGTGCTCGGCTAAGAGGCCACTACCAATTACGGAGCACTTCCTAATTGGGTATTTAATGTTGGACGGAGGTTTCCGTCGGCTAAATTAACTATTACGCAAACAGGAAAGACAAAAACAGAAGGTGACAAAAATAGAAGTTGACGAAAACAGAAAGCAACTAAAAATGGAAAGCAACCAAAAATAGAAAGCAACTAAAAATGGAAGGTTACAAAAACAGAAAGCAACCGAAAATGGAAAGTGACGAAATAGGTGAGAGGGAGTGTCATCCAAACTCGCAGTGATACATCCATCACTTCCCGAGGTATTTTCGAGGCGGAAAAATTATTAAAATTAGCTACATAACTACTACATTTAGATACACCAAAAATATTACTCTATTTAGTTACTGGATCGATAAGGAAAGGGTATTTACTCGCTGTGTAGCACAGTGAGGAGGGCATGAATTCAAAGTCCGACTAAACTCACGCGCGTCGTGCAAAGTGTGACATGTCACAGTCACAGTGAACCGTTCCAGGCGAACTAGCCAGGCGAGCCAATCAGAAACACTTACACGGGCGTCTAAATATACCAAAAATGGAAACCATCAGGTAATGAGTAGGTTGATTATGGCAAGAATAATAGTAGTGTGGATAGGCCAAGGCGGGACACCTTTTGTCCCAATAATTTGAGAGACCTGTATGCGAAATGACATTTTGATGGTGAAAGCGTAATCCCCGATTTAGCTATCGCCTTCAAAACTAAATCCAGGTGTTCCAGGTGTTCCTCGAAAGATCTTGAATAAATAATAATATCGTCTATGTATACCAAAGCAAATATCCAAAGATACGGAGCGAGAACGTTCTGCATCACGCGTTGGAATACTGCCGGTCCGTTTCGATAGCCAAAGGGCATTCGTAAGAATTGATATAACCCTCTATGGGTCCTAAAAGCAGTCTTTTCCCGATCCTTCTCCATTATTTCCAATTGAGTAAAACCAGCAAGAGCGTCCAAGGTCGTCAACCATTGAGATCCAGTTAAGGATTTCAAAATGTCCTCTTGTCTAGGTAGAGGAAATTCGTCGGGAATAACCTGTTCATTCAGTTTCCTGAAATCAATTACCATCCGGGGCTTCTCTTGACGATAGACGATGAAAGCAGGAGCGCCCCATGGACTTTTGGAAGGTTCAATTATCTTGAGGTTAATCCATTGGTCCATTTGATCGTCAATAATCTTTCTGGACTTAGGAGATGCAAAGAACGGTGGCATGGATATCTCCTTTGTTCCTTCCCTCAACGGAATTTCGACTCTAGCGGGATGGTGACCTAATCTACCATCTAATCCAAAAGCTTCTTCATTTGATTTCAGGATTTTCTTCAATTTTCTGACTTGTTCCAAATCTAGATCCCCGCATATATCTACCTCGTGGAGGAGTCGATCATTTGAAACGGGGTCTGGTGGGTCTCAGCGGTTTTTGGTCCTCCTGTTACTTCTTCCGGATTCACGATGGCGTCGAGGGTCTGCTTTTTATTAATCAAGGCGTCGAAAAGACTCTTCACTGTCTTCGCGTAAGTGAACATCTTAGAGGATTCTTCCTTTGAAACCCGTTCCTCCCGGTCTAACCAAGTACTAGGGTTATGAACGTAACCTAATACTTGTCCACGATGGATACGAATCGGGTGAAGTTTAGAAAAGTTTGAGACATAGAGCTTAGGTTTATTTTTCGAGATCAGAGAATCTGGCGCCGCGTAGAAATCTTCCTCTCCTCTATTCGAAACGAATAGCTTTTCCACATATGCTTCCTCTCAGCCTCCAGGGAAGTTCAACGTAACTGGAACGGCTTTACTCATTTGGGGTCCAATAATGGTTTCTTCTTCTGCTCGGACGGAACGATCATTCTTCCTTAGTTTCATCCCTCCTTCCTTTACAGTTCCAATCCTTGAAACGAAAGAAGCCTTTATAGCATAAGCTTCACTGACGTCTTCAGTGTTTTCTTCAGTACTCAATGAGCTAGAAACCTTTATTGTCCTTCCAGTATCACCAAATCGGATTACTGTCCCATCTTCATTTCACAGAAGCGAAATTGCATACTGGTCAGCGAAATCATTCCCCAAAATAAAAGGAGTTGTCATTCCCTTAACAACATAGGCTTCAACCACGATTTCGACAGGTCCTGCATCCGTATCAAAGTAGACAGGAATAGTAACGTAACCCGAGATGGTGGAGGTCCCTGTCACCTGGACTAGTCTGACACGGTGTCCCTTCTTTATTTTAGGCGGAGAAACCAGCTTAGACAAGAACGTTTGCGAAATTAACGTTATGTCCGCTCCTGAATCCACTATAACCTTCGAATGGTTAAGACCGTAAGTACCAAACCATGCCTCGACGGAACTAGCCTTGGCTCCCATAAACGAAGCTCCAGCCGGGCGCGACATAATCCCGGGAAGGGTAAGGATCTCCTTTGTGATTGATTTACAAACGTTGCCTATAAAGTTTTTGGCCTCGAAAACCCTTTTTAAGAAGCTATGCCGGCCAAGCGTATTTCCCTCTGGGGTCCTGGTGGTTTCAGGTTCGTTCTCTTCTGAATCCCTGTTTATATGCATTGCTGAGGTGATGGCCAGAGTCGCGAAGGCAACCTGAACATTGTTTGCTGTTTTAGTCTCCTCTTGGTCCGAATCATCATCCAGATTGATCAAATCAGGCAGTTCGTCTTCTTCACCCGTCATGGCATTTAAATATGCTTCTTCATATTCATTCAAGGCCTGAATATCTTCTTCAGTTTGGTTTACTAAATTTGCGCGTGCTTTTTTAGCGCCCTTCTTAGCATGTCGACATTCATTGTCCCAATGTTTGGGGCTTCCACAATGCTGACATGGCCTAGCGCCTTTAGATTCAGGAGTAGATCCTTTAGAGATAATAGAGTCATCTCTGGGAAAAAGTGGTTTCCCAATCGCTGGGCTCTGACCGATCAAATTCGTCCTGGTCCTGAATCTGTTAGAGGGAATGGGGAACCTTGTCCCAGTGTTTTTCATGGAGAGTTCCAGGTTCCGGATCCGTCTTTCCAGGTTTCCGTCTTTTGAAGAGACTAGTGAAGAGGTAAGTTCTTCTTCGTGATATTTCACTGTGTCCTCAAACTCATCCAGATCCTTGCAGTCGTGTGGATGTACGATGTAGGTCCAGAAACGCGGTGCACCTTCCATGATCTCCATGATCATTTCGGAATCTGTAAGATTATAGACCAGTTGTAGTAAACCTTTCTTCCGGTTGACGTATTCGGTAGGGAGTTCGTCAGAGTGAGTAGATTCCCTATAGCGGGCCTTATTTGCACGGCCCTTCTGTTTATCTAACCAGGTCCTGTTCATGTAGTACGCTCCAATTGCCGTTTGGAGCGTTCCCCAATTTTGCATGGCCTGTCCTCGTCGTTGGGCCGACAAATTCCAAAACCATTGACCAGCTCCCTTTTCTAACCTGGTGGGCACAATTTCTCCCAATTGTTGATAGACCTCAGCACTTCTGTTCGATAGGTGATTTATTTTTATAATCCAAAGAGCCAACGTGTCGGGGTCTCCGTCCCATTTTTCGACAACGTCAGGTTTCAATTTGAGATCAAAATGAGATTCCGCTGGGGCCGGTGCAGGCCCGAAATTCATCGGTCGTCTGGACGGAAATCCTCCGTTCCTTCCAGGGTCACCACCACCACCGCCATCACCGCCACCGCCACCTCCATTATCACCGTTATCCCCTCTGTTAGGACTACCGGTGCCTCGCGGAGAAGGAAAACCAGCTGGCAACCTGGGAGGAGGCCTAGGAGTGGGTGAGTTACCGTCATCAGATGAGTCGTTTCCTCCCCCTGGTGACCCTCCCGCTGCGGTCTGACGTCTGGGAGGTGAGCTTTGAGCATCAAATCTAGATCCTTGAAAAAGCTCATTAAGGCGGCGAGAGTCAGATAAACGGGAAGGAGCTTGGCTGTATGGAGTAGTCGTTTGTCGCAGACGCGATTCGTAGGCTTGAGATTGTACTCTTCTAGTTTGAGTAAGTCCAATTTCTTCAAATGCGGTTGGGTTTCTCTGAATTTTAATATGTCGACCGATAGATTCCTCGCTTTTCGCATTAGGGGTTGAAGGGTCTTGATCCCCTCTTTGTATGAGTTTAGGCGTGATCCCCTCAGGCTTAACGGTACCTTCTTTTTCCTTATTCTTAGCGTCTCGTTTCGGTGGAAACAAAACCTCGTTGTGGTAAAGGAAAGCCAGGAAGGTCTCAATTTCATCTCTGTATAGAACTGCGAGAACTTCAAAATCGTTAGCGGTCCAGATGTCGAGGGCGTAATTGTCGATTCCCCAAACAGGTAAAGTCAATTCGTCCTTGAGTTTCTCTTGAGCTCTTTTTAGATACATCTTTAGCATGTGGGTGAAGTTCTCGAGCTTAATAAGATCGAGATGATAACCAAGTCTTTCCAGGAAGTCGCTCTCATAAGGAATTCCTATCAGGAGATCATCTAATTCAAGAAGCAGCTCCCGACAAAGCTCTTCTGCTTCAGGAGGCAAGGGCGCAGAGGGTAGTCGGTTCTTCCTGAAAATGTAAGTCTGAGCGTAGTGACTGATGGTCTCCCGTTTACATCCGACAGGGCTGTTAGTATCGTAAGTTCTCCTCAAACGCGTAGTAGGTGGGACTAAGAGCGTTTGGTCAGGAGAATCAAGAGCGTTTTCAGGATTAATGGTGGTGAGAGGAATTCCAGAGAAGGCCACAGAATCCGTAGGAGACAAAGGAATGGTTACGTCAATACCTGGGCGAGGGTTATTAGGGGGTGGCTCTTTAGGAGGCACGCTGAAACTAGCCGGTCCGAGCCTAGGAGGCGTTATGCTGCTTCAGGGTCCACTTGTAGGTGTCACTTTAGGGGGTACACCACTCGAGTCTGCTACACCGCCCCTCTTCAGTGGTCCTTGAGGAAGCGGATCCATAACGTCGTCGACATCCACTCTGGCTTAGTAGCCACTTCAACAAATCTTCGTTTAGCAGAACGAAGAGGCTCTCTTCCCCCACTTTGGCCACCAAAATGTAATGTTTCCGAGTGCGAAGTGTATTTATTTTAGGTAGAAATAAATATTCCGTCAGATTTCGTAGTAAGCATATGGGATCTTGTGATGAGTTTATTCTCTTGAAGTCTGGTTTGCTGAAGTCGAGTGATTCGAGAATGAGTGATAAGATTGAGACAATCTTATCGCGAGCGGCGCCGAGGCGAAGATTGCAATTTAGATTTAGAGAAGAGCTGGAGACAATATAAACAAGCTAAGACGATGTATTCTGAGAGGCGATCTATCTAAGTACAAATACCACTCTTTTTATATGAGAGGCGGTTTAACTATTCTACAGCGAAAGGAGTGAAACAAGCACTAACCGGAGAGTCTAATTAAATGGGGAGTTACTTAGAATGGAAATAAACCCTAGCCGGAGAGTCTAATTATGTAAGTGGAGAGTAACCAAAGTTAAAAAAAATAGTATTTACCCGGAGAGAGTTTTTTGACTTGTTCTTATAATTATCAAGTAATTATAGATCCTCTCTTGTACCCTATATTATTATTCTCAGAATACACCCCTCGGTAATTAGCCGGAGAGCTCACTCGAGAAAGTACGAAATTTTTTATTTTTCCCTATATTTTGACTTTGATTATGTAATTGGGCGCTTATACATCCCCTGGGAGGCGCCCAGAACACAAAAAATAACCGGAGAGTATACTTAATACTAGATCCTAAGCGGAGAGATACTAAAAAGGAAATAAACCTTAGCCGGAGAGTGTAATTAAGCGGAGAGTTACTAAAAATGGAAATAATCCTTAAGCGGAGAGTTTAGTTAAGCGGAGAGTTACTAAAAATGGAAAATAAACACTAGCCGGAGAGCTACAACTCATCAAAATAATTACCCGGAGAGTTCATCATCCATCATACATCAAATTGATGAATCATCAAAAAAATATATTCAAAATCTCGCTAATCACAAAAAGTACCCTACTAGCCGGAGAGTTTTTACTAAAAATGGAAACCTCACCGGCTACCTTACCGAGAGGTGTATTCTGAGAATAATAATAGTAGGTAAAAAATGATGGTAGAGAAGGGAGTCCTAAAGCTTATACCATTCACTTTCATCTGAAGATATTAATAGTACTTACTTGCACTATTATGTCATAACTAATTCTGAAACTTTATTTTCTTATTTTCCTATATTCACTGGTTACTGGTTACAGTGCTGTAATGAATGACCAGAACATTGAAGCATTTATATTTTGAAATAATTGCTTCAAAAATCAATAAAAGGCTAAAGAAACTTTTGATATATAAGTTTATCTCAATATATTTCATGGGTTATAATGAATTTTCCAGATTACTATTTATATTTAAACCCATAGAGAAAAGCAATGTAATTTTATTTAAAAAGTGATAACAAATAACAGTCAGTACTGATACCTCTAGCATTTCAAATAAACCTTTATTCAAAAAGACAAAACTGTCTTGTTAAGTAAAAATCAGTATTGATACCAGGAATCCACCTATATTGTTTGAAAAGGGAAGTATGAGGTAGTAACATCCATTATACAACCTATACAGAATTATCTTGCCACCTGAAAACTTAGCAAGATAAAATCTGATAATCACTATAAGCATCTTTCAAAGTCCCCTGGCCTAGAAAATTTTATACATGAGACTTTGGAAATTAAAGGTCTTATTGGGATCCTGATAGAATAATATAGATTATACCATCATTGGATATTATTTCTAAGAAAAGACATTGGTTGCATTACAATCTTTGTAGGCTTAGCCAAGGTTAATAAAAGCTAGAGAGTTGATGTTCTTGTTAGATTGTACCCTAGTGCACATACTACTTCTTTTCCCACTCTATTACCACATCCTTGAATAATTAGGTGAAATCTCTGCTGTTCATCCATGACTCTTGTATTTCCTTCCATCAGCCTGACTGAAGAGAACCAAAACAACTGCAACAGTCTCATCAAGCAAAGGTGCAGGAAGAAACCATACCAATTGCAAAAAAGAGTGATGATGTGATGAGGAACCCAGCTTGATAATAAAACACTACATGAATCTGACTAAGAGAGGTAGTCTAAACAAGTTTTATTGCCCTGTGACATTGGCTATTATATCAAGAGTTGAGCCAGACTGTGACAACCAGTTTGACAAATTATTTGACACCTGAGTATGTCTAGCCATATGATATTTAACGAGGTTATTTATTAAACAAATTTTAATTACAGACACAAACACCTCTGGGACACATTAAGCCTTTCACGCAGTTTTAGCCCGCTTTCTAATCTTAACCCAGCATTCAACGGGTTTGTGCATAAATCCCTCCACGCTCCTCAGCTCCCCATCTCTTAATGTAATATCATATCTCTGGACGAGCGTGGCAACTAAAATTTGCATTTGAAAATATGCAAGACTAAAGCAAATCAAACCACGTCCTTGCAGTCAAAGAAAACACTTACTTTTTACCAATGCAAGCTCTTGGTCCCATTCCGAAGGTCAATAGATGCTTCTTAAGTTCGCCAAGTCCTCCTTCTTTTCGCCGTGCTTCACCATCTAGCCATCGTTCGGGACGGAAAACTTCTGGATCACCCCATATAGCCAGATCATGCTGAATTGTATATGCAGGAGTGGAGAGTTCGGTCTGCGAGAGTAACACATATCAATCTATAAGACAGTCTCTAGAGCTTATGAAACAACTTACCCCCGGTCCGAACATTCTCTCCTTTATTCTAACATTCATTCCTTCCGGAACGACACGAGGAAGTCCGAACGCATTGGTGGCAAACATCCTAAGACCTTCGTCTATCGTCGCTTGGAGGTACTTGACGTTTTTTATCTGGAAAGGTGTTCAACGAAACAATGAAGGCATTCGTAAGTGATTGACCTACGTTATCATACCATAGAATAGCTTTCTCCTGCTCATCGTCAACATCCTCGCACTCATCATCCATGGGAAGAATGGAATCATCAGATTGACGAACGGCCTCGTCAAGTTCGCGTCTCAGTCTTTGCAATACCCGAGGTGACCGAGCTATCCAATACATTATCGCGGCTGTACTATTCGCAGTTGTGTCCGATCCAGCGGTCCTGATAGTAGAAGCAGAAATAAGTTAGTTAGCTACCTACCTTACAAGAGTCAAGGTAGAACTTACAATAACAGCATCGCCTCAGTAATAATGTCCGCCTCCGAGACTTCTTCTCCCTCCGCGTTTTCTCCGGCCGCAGTGTCCATCAGACGGTCCAAGAGGTCGCCACGACGACCTTCAGCGCCAGCGTCAAGGCGTTTTCGAATGCAGCGGCGAGCAATATGAGAGAGTGTCTAACAAGAGAAGGTTCAACAACCGGTGGTACTAAGTGAAAGAGGCACCGATACTTACGTCTGTACCCGCGAGTCCACGTTTGATAAATGCATCTGGAATAAACTTGACGAATGGAGCCAGCCATGATCCGGGTAATAAGTACGGGAAGAGGCCAAGATACGCAGCGGTTCGACCACGATAATCGATCATTGCAGCAACACCGACTTGTTCTTCGCCGCTGGGCCCCAGGACATCAGACGCACGATCTAGCATTCCCAAAGGTTCGCCGAAAGCCAAATCCGAGATCACGTCGAATGTCATATAGTTCAACCACATGAGAAGGTCGAAAAAGTGATGGTGCGCGCAACTTTGCACGCTTCCGCCTGCCCTTCCAACAGTTTCAGCTCCTACAGATAAACCGGATCGATTATGTTCAATCGTAGGTTGATTATCGCCGTCGCTGATGCAGAGGTTGTCGAGTCCTTGAACCATCTTCCGAAGGCTCTTGCGAATCCATCCTTCGAACTGTTTGACACTGGCCTGGCTGAAGGGATGGGCGAGCACTCGACGTTTTTGAGCATGTCCGTTACGGTCTTGTGTGCTAAATAAGCTTGGCGTGTTTCCGACGTAGAAAGATTTGTAGAAAGAGGATTTAGGGAGAGAGAGAGAGCCTTGGGCGTATATCGTGGACGGTGCAGAGGGATCAGCGCACGACACGTGGTTGGGAGCAATTCGTACGAATGGGCCGTATATCTATAGTAATGGTGGTGAGCTCTTGTCAACCGCAATATAAAACACTAACCTTGTGGAGTCTATCGACGTGCAAATATCTCTTCCCCGTTCTGGTGTAGTACCCCAATAGCAGCGAGGTATATTTGGCGAGCCACGGGCCAGGAATATCGCTCAATGGATCAGAGCGAGTGAAGCGATGAACCGCAAGCAGAGCAATGACAGCAATGGCGATGAAGCAGGGGTTGAGGCTGGTGACGTCTGACAGCCACTGGTTGTGACCGAGCTTGTTGCCAAAGTCGTCGACAAGCTGAGATGTGAATGAAGTGTTGTTGATGCTAAAGCTGTACATGATGATGGAATATTCCGATAGTCCTTTGGCATCGTCTTTGTGATTTTGTATATATACGCCGGTACAACGTTCATTTTTGAAAAGCAGGATACGGATCGGATCTAAGGAGGAGACGGAAGGATCTTGGTGAAAAACGCCGTTGAATGTCAATCGTGAGAAACCGTTGATATTCGCTGATATAGAGTTCTATTAGCAAAGAATGGATTATATACATAGATTGTAAAGTTATGAAGTATCAACGGCTATACAAAAGAGTAATAAGGATACGCATGTTGACATTGTTGTGTGTCGAAACGTTAATTTGAGCAATGTATAATAAACAGCGACATGCGTCAATAATGTGCAAAGCAGAAACGTATTCGTAATCTATATAACAGAGAGCAGCATGTCATAGAACGTGACGCTACAAAACCAACTCCACGCGACCCTAATCAGCTTACAAGGAGAACCATCACCGTTTTTCAAAATGATACCCTACACCCTTAAGTTCCCTTATCTTATCTTTTTGGTTAATGCCAAGTTAGTCATATATAGATGGCTTCATTCCATGCTAGGTGTATTCCCATTTGGACTACGGGAACCGTTTGCCCGGAGCTTCTTGTGCGAGGCTTCGACTTCGTCTTGCACGCGTTCGATGGATTTGAAGTATTTGACTGTCTTGACGCGTAATTCTAAGCCGAGAGAGAAGATACATCATGGTCGTTTGAAAAAGAATGACAAATAATCACATACCTGCGGTGGCGTCCTCATCGGAAACGATAAGGGAGTGCTGGTGTGACTGCAAGGCGCTTAGAGTGATTAGATGATTGATACCTTCTTCAATTGCTGTTGGGATATATGTCATAAAAGGTTGTATTTTTCAAATAAAGAAAAGGAGTAGACGGAAACACAAACCTCGTCTTAATGCCAAAGCCTTGCGCTGTCCAGTAACAACCACAACAACTTCGCGAGCATCCAAGACGGTAGCCACCCCGACAGTCAGCGCCATGTGAGGTACCTATGACAGATATTAATCGGAAATAATATGAGTTCTCTTGAGCGTGAACAATACTTACCTGGGTCAGGTCATTGTCGAAAAACCTCGAGTTCGCAAGGATTGTATCATATGCAAGTGTTTTAATGCGAGTCCGGGAGGACAGCGAGGAGCCTGTTTGTTGGACATTTTGAATCTTCCTGCCGTTGTTTATCTATCGGCGTCTTACCTGGTTCGTTAAACGCTACGTGTCCATCTTCCCCTATTCCGGCTAAGAACAGCTCAATACCACCAGCATTTTTGATCTTTTCTTCGTATTCTTCACACTCAGCAATCAGATCAACCTTCGTTCCGTCGAGGATGTTGACTTGGGAAGGTGGGATGTCGATATGAGAGAAGAGCTGTTCAAACCTACGAACGTACGTAGTCTGTTTAGCTCTCGGTTTCCCATTAATTAGAGCGCACTCACATAAACGTATGATAGCTCTCCTTGTGGTCTTTCGGTAATCCAACATACTCGTCCATATTGAAGGTTATGACATTCTTGAACGACAATTTTCCTTCTTTGACTAGCCGAATGAGGGTTTTGTACGTTGGAATAGGACTTGAGCCTGTAGGCAATCCGAGGACGAATTTCCGCTCGGGCGTAGGATCAAAATCATTGATACGGCGCGCGATGTAGTTACCGACATATTCGCCAACAGCCACCGGGTCGTCGCGGATAATAAAACGCATATTTCACAAGAGACTGACGTACGTCGACGAATAGATATGTATGTGGGAGTGTAACGGGGAGGTCTTAAGTCGAAGAAACCATATATCATGACGCCCCTCGGTTTTACTTTATAAGCCTTGGCGTTGGGCCGGTAGAGCGGAGCTGCCTTACGGTGCATACGTGGATGGACGGGTATGATCCACATGGTTCCATATGGAACTAGTGGAATATTAATCAATGGTTGTGCGAGGGTGTGGTTATATGGTATGAGACGACCGTGTGTCCATGTGCTAGCCCTTGTAGTTGCTGGCGTTCATTGTCCTAAAAGGGCGAGCGTCAGGTGGGAACCCCAGCCAATTATCCAAATCGATCTCATATTCTTCGCTGGAAGGAGAAAAGTAGATCAGCGCTTGCTGTCATCCTCAAAACGAAGCAACGCACTGGCACACATGGCTCCTCAGGCACTCGTTTGCGCTGGAAAATCTCCGGGTCAACAAGCCCAAAGGCCACGGAAAGCTTGGTTTGAGGAGGTTGGAAGTTGGAATGATTGCAGAGAAGTCATGCTGCGATGGCCTACGGTAAAGTTCAAGATAACCTGTTTGGAAATCTTTTTCCGGAACACCAAAACAAGCAAAGGACGTGTGGACAACGTTTAAGACGCAAATAATGTGATGTGGGGACGTACAGTTTACGTCAGCTTTGTTGAGAATCATGTGACGTAACGCGTTCCACGTTTCGCGCACAACCCGTGCCCCAGTCGTTCATATTCAATCTATACCTTGTATATCTTTCTAAACTATATCACTGCCACAATTTCTCAAATTCTCAAAGAAGTGAACTCGCACAAATGACGGACTCATCAGAAATAGGTCGTTTCGGAACTCTTCGTCTCCTCAAACGACATGACCCAAACACAACTATCGCGTTCTTCCCAGTTGATGATGAAGAAGTTACTTTTGGACGAAGCAATAAATGTAGTGTGAGATTGTATTACGCTTTCGTTTCAGAAGTGCATTGCATTCTACAGATATCAGAGGAACGAAAGGTGTGTTGCTTCCTTTCTCTGTTGCATTTCATCTACTAATTCTGAACTGGTAAAGGCATTTTTAATTGTCAAAGGTTCCAACGGAGTCACAATAGACGGCTGCGAAGTTCTACCGGCATCCGGTCAAAGCCAAGACCCAATCGTTCCATTAACAAACGGCTCAGAAATTGAGATACACACCAAGAAATTCAAGTTCGAGTATCCTCCGAAAGAGATTCGTGCAGCTCTTTTAGAAACACCCCGTCCTTCTCCTATTAACTCGAACTCCCGTCGTCGTTCGCTGCGGATGAGTATGATTTCTTCTGCTCAGGTTTCTTCGCCACGCAAAGGAGGTCTTTCATCTCCTCTCAAAATCACTTTTCCGACTCCACTGTCAAACACGGAGGATGAAATAGAAGATCTCAAAGACCAGTCGGACGTTCTTAGAACTCCCATCAAAGTCCCAGCTTGTCTTTCCGAAGAACGCCAGATATTGTTGGTTGAGGGAACTGGCGAGAAGACTCTCGTTTTTGAGGAGGAAAAAGATCTTATTATTCTGGAGCACGTAGAGGAACAGAGCGACTTGGTGGGTTTATTGATTCTTTCGCAGACATGACTATCTTAGCTCTTGATTAGCCTGTCTCCCGGGCGCAAGATGTCTCTAGAATTCTACCGGCATCGAGCCTTCTGCCATCGACACCCAAACCTCTAAATTCAGCATCGACATCGACATCGCCAGTGGCACAACCTAGGCATTCCTCCGTCTCGACTGCAAAACGACAAGCCTTTCAGACACCCCCTCGTCATCCTCGTAGGTCTGGGGTATCGCTCCATCGAGCGGTCGTGCTGCGTTCTGCTCATCGGGTGCACTGTGAGCAAGAGAGACAGCGAAGTTTAGAGCAAGCTCTGGACGAGGAAGAGGAAGAGGAAGTTGAGCTTGCCGTGAGCCCAGAGCGTGATCTGGGACCATTTGAATTATGCCAAGATGACGAGAACGATGGTTGTCGAGTCGAACTGAATTTCCAGGGAGATGACGAAAATGACCAAGCGGATAGCGATGAATCTGACGAGGACGAGGAAGATCTACGTAAGAATACGATACATCCCGTGCGTTGCCTTTTCTTTTTCAGTTGATTTTTCAAATACTCAAATATAGAATCGCAGCTATCCGCACCACGCCCAGCATATTCTGGACCTTTTGAGACCCTCAAGGCAGGTTTCGAGCTGGTAAAGAAAATGACCTTTGAAAAGTCACCTGAACGTACTTTGCAAACAAACAATGGAGGGAAAGACACGAATAATTCCAGAAGTCCTAGTCCTGTTCGTCGCATATTGGTGAGTAAGAGTAATTTTGATCTTATCAGCTGCAATGTCGTGTTGATGGATGTCATTAAAGGCGGACTTAGCGACGGCTGCCGATGTCCCTAAATCTAAGTATACTCACCGAACTTCCGTTGATGCTGCAAATGAAAGACAAATATTTACAAGTAAAGGACATTCTCCATCCCTTTTTGGCGGAGCTAGACGAGTGGCTGTACCTACGCAAACATTTGCGAAAAAGGAAGCGACAATCTCAGATTCAAAAGCTTGTCCCCAGCGAACTCCAGATACCGCTAGATCTCAGGTCTCGCAAGAGGAGCGCGATGCGATACACGAACGGCGTAGATCTGCACTTCTCACGCCAACAGCTGTTTTGCCACCGCCTGGGCCGAGGTCGAGTAACATTATGCCTAAGCACAGCGAGGAAGAAGAGTATTTCCCGGGGAAGGATCGCAACGAGGATAGCGAAGCCATGTTAGAGAAGATGAAGGTGAAACTTGAAAGTGTTCAACGCAGAAGTGAAGCCCGAAAAGCAAGGCTTAGCTCCTCACCACAAAAAACGAATTTCCTGGATTTTGGTATGCCATCGCTGTCACTGCCGCCACCACGGCCTTCATCTACTGGCGTTCAGTCCAGGACTTTGCGTATGGCGGAAGAGTCGTTAAGACAAATGAAGTTAGAAGATGATGACGACGAGGATGACGAAGAAGATAAAAAGACGATTTTGCCTACTCTTTCGACAGCTCCTTCGCTTAGTACTGGGAAAGAGCCTCGTAGTCGAACATGGATTGCTGCTGCTGCCGCCCCTCAAACACCCTCATTCATCGGCATGAGGAGTATGTTCAAAGTTCAGACAACAATGGCTACGCCAGATATGAAACTCGACGAAATATTTTACGAAGCTGATGAACATGAGGATGAGGACGTGAAAGGAGATGGTCGTTCTGATGAGTTCGAAGTTTTAGAGACAACTTCCCGACTCCCTTCGAGACAAGGCGTACGGAGAAAATTCTTGGAGGCAACGTCCCTTTATGGAAATACCCCGCAAGAGCCTGCGCATCCGATAAAACGTGCAATGAGAAAGATCGCTTTAGAACCCTTTATCGAGGTACACAATAGTCATGGTAAATTCGGAAACGACTGTGAGAATGTCACAGATGAACCTGGCGACCTTCATTCCTCTTCAACGGCTACTGTTTTAGATTCTACCAGGCGGGTAACGAGGTCTCGGAATGTTAAATTGGCTAACGAAGAGGTAAAGACCGCAATTCCAATCGTCAAACGGGCCACGAGACAGACCAAGAAACCAGAGGTGGTAGAACAAAGTGAGGTTAGTCTGCGAGTTTTTTTTATGGGAATTGCTTTACTACGAGGGGATTATGTTCTGACTTAATTCATTACAGGAGTCAAGAAAGACGCGCCGTGGTGGACAGACAAAGAAACAGGTCGCAGTGCAGTCTCAACAAGGTGAAGTCGACGCACCTAAATTGACCCAACGACGGAGAACCAGAGCCAAATAAATTTGATTTTTTGACGGTGTCCGCGGAGCCACCGTTCGTCGGTTTTTTTTACCATGTTTAATCGAATTGTATGTTCATTAGCAATGTTTGTGATTGGCTATGACAAGGCCAATGTGTATGCTTTTTAAACACGTTCATTGAAATAGTATCGAATATCGAAAGTTTGTGAATACAAAGATGCTACCACTTGTAACTTTTGTACCGCTTCACCGGCATCAGTCAAGGATTCAGGCTGTGACGAGACATGTCACAGTGCCCATGAATTGTAGCGCCGACCGAAAGAACAGCAACGGACACTCGAGAAAATCGACAACGACGAACGAAGGCATCAGCAACTCATTCCAGCATGAGTCTGTCTTCTCAAATTGTTCCTCAACCCGACCATTTCTATGGTCAAGTCGAACCCGTAGTGCCCCCAATTGGCAGAAGTTATTTGCATCCCGATGACGACCCTCATGCCGCGCGGGGCATTCCCGTCTTCAAACCGTCTATGGAAGAATTCCTTGATTTTGAGCAATATATGAACAAAGTGGAGTGTTGGGGAATGAAGAGCGGCATTATAAAGATTATTCCGCCCAAAGAATGGTAAGTTTAATACGCCTAGCCACACCAATATTTTCCCTTTCCCCATGTATTACGTGAGCTATTTTCCGTTCTGACCAATGAACATTGTGCAGGAGCGATGCTCTGCCTTCAACGGTCCCTCAGCTCGCTAAAGTCAAATTGCGAAACCCTATTGAGCAGGAATTTGTCGGTGGTAGTGGAGTTTTTCGTCAGCAGAATATGGAAAAGAGACGGATCATGAGTGTCCGAGAATGGGTTGAACTATGCGCCAAAGATGATCTTCGCTCACCTACTAAATATGAAGTTGAACGAGGGAGAAGATATACCACTGGCACGCCCTCCACTCGTAGCAGAAGGTCTACACGTATCGCAGAAGACGTAGTGAAATTGGAGGATGATGATGTCAAAATGTCCGAGACACGAAATGATGACGACGAACCAGCCGATACAGATCCTACTTTATCGCTCCCTACACCACCTCATGCACCTCAAAGTCCTACCCCTGATCCTTCCCAAGCCGAACCGACACACCTTGCATCGAACCGACGTTCTGCAGCCGAACGCCACAAAGCCAAAGAAACTTTGGATGCTGCCTTCTTTGAGCAATTCGATCCCCACAAACAATGGCTTCCAAAAGGAATTGCTCCCGAAGACTATACTCCTGAATTCTGCAAAGCTCTAGAAAGGATGTACTGGCGCAGTTGTGGACTGGGTCGTTCCCCATGGTATGGCGCCGATATGAAAGGGTCTCTATTCACCGAAGAGACCAAACATTGGAATGTAGCCACCTTACCCTCAGTATTATCTCGACTTCTCGGTCCTAATTCCCAAATATCCGGCGTCAACACACCATATCTTTACTTCGGAATGTGGCGAGCCACTTTTGCGTGGCATGTAGAGGATATGGACCTCTTTTCGATAAATTATATTCATTTTGGCAGCCCAAAGCAGTATGTGCATCTTTCAAATTTTGCTTACGCAGCACTCAGCCTTATCTTTTTTTACGAAGCTGGTATGCGGTCCCTCAAGCACGTGCTCAGGCGCTCGAAACAACGATGAAAGGTGCGTGTCATCTTGAAGGCATTTTCTCATTGCCCGTACTCATTTTCATTAGGTTATTTCCCTCTTGATACATCAAGTTGTCCCCAATTCCTTCGACATAAATCTTTTTTGGCATCACCGAGCTTATTAGCCAAGTCGTCCGTAAAGCCGAATGTGCTAGTACAACATGCGGGAGAATTCGTCGTAACGTTCCCTCGAGGGTATCATGCCGGCTTTAATCTTGGACTAAATTGTGCAGAAAGCACAAATTTCGCGTTGGATAGTTGGGTCGAGCTCGGGCTGAAAGCTGCTTTCTGTGGTTGCGTTGCCGACTCAGTTAGGATTGATGTGAGAGGTCTCATTGAGGCCAAGCGACAGAGAGAGGCTTCTCGAAATACTCCTGCTAAGAAAAGAAAAGTCGAAGTTTTCATTGACAATTCGAAATTCAAGCGATCCAAGATGGCGCCTCCGAGTCCAGAGTCCATCGCCGAAGGAAACCCTCCAAAAGCGAAATCAAACAAGCCTCGACCAACAGCGACAGTTGCTGCTTCTTCTCTCGCATCGACCGACGCCGATGAGCCAGCGTTTCCTTGCTGTCTTTGTGTATCGTTGGACGTGGATGGTCTACTACCAGTCAATGATCCCCCGAGCTCTGCAAGTGGTTTGACCAAACCACGAGATGGCGTTTGGCGAGCGCATGAGACGTGTGCCCGAGTAATTCCCGAGACATGGGTTGACGAAGTTACTGATACGGGACAGGGTTTAGCAAAGGTTGTTTGGGGTGTGGATGGCATTGTTAAAGATAGATGGATGCTGGTTAGTTCCTTCTTTTGCGGTCTTTCCTTAGTTGGCTAATGTTTGGTGATTTATTAGAAATGCGCCGCTTGTACACGTTTAAAGCACAAAACGCACGGCGCGCCCATTCAATGTACGAAAGGAAAATGCAGCAAAGCGTTCCATGTCAGCTGTGCTATAGCTGGCCATTCGGATACGTCATATCGAATTATAGAAGAGACGGATAAGGAGGTGGTTCTGCTTGAACCTGAGATTGCTGCCGACGTTGCTAGCACAGTCCCCGATACCGAACTTTCGAATTCAGAACAGCCTACCAATGCCACCCCGGCCCCTCCAGCCCCCAAAGTGCTCAAAACGATCAAGAAGTATAGTGTAGAGGTTCTTTGCTCTCAACACAACCCCGTCAGTAGTTTCATTTTTCGCATTAGATGGCACCATGTTGATATGTTCATCCAGACCATGATCGCTAGGCGCAAAGCTAACAAGGACGACAAACTAAAGGCAGATGTAATGGCACTGAAGGAGATGGATCGTATCAAGATTCGCAATTCATCAGGAGCATTTGAAGTGTCTTTGGTCAAGGTATACTTTTCAACTTTTACGGTTCTTCTCATCAGACGATAACCCCACGTAACTACAGGTGTATGAAGATCGCGGAACGGTGGAGGTATTGTGGGACGGCGGATTGAAACGCGAGTTCAGATGGGGCAGTATTGTTTGGAATAATGACGCGCAGATGGCGGGAAGAAAACCTACGGCTGAAGGTTAGTTTTGAGTTCTTTATAGGAGACGAAAAGCGATCAACGCTTGCAACTTTGTAGAAGTGAAGGAGAATCCGCCTCCACCTCCCGCCCCCGTATTCGCTCCAGTTCGTGCGGTTCCTCCATCCAGTCATCAAACAAGCGACATCGCCTCTCTCGCTGGTGCGCCTGTGGCAATGCATCCTCAGGCTATGTTCATTAGCCCTGTCGCTCGCCCGAATCTTCAACCCCACCCAACCTTCACACAAGCCTTCCTTCGTCTTACCCCACAACACGTGCATAAACCTCATCCACAGGATCAAACATCGCAATCGTTCAGTGGTTCAACAGATAAGACAAGTACGAGACCACAATTACCGTCACCTTCGCCGTCTATCAACTATGCTTATGGCTATCCACCATATCCTTATCCGTATCCATACTCGTACGCGCCGTATCAACCTTACGTTGGTAGTACATCAGCATCGTCGCCATATCCTCCTTCTCTTGCTCCTCCAACCACGGCCGCCGATGGTTCAGGCCTTGGAACACTGACCGTACCCCCAGCGACCACCCCATCTGACGAAGCAAGGCCTGTAACGACGCCCGATAACCCGGTCGCGAATACAGTCACCCAAATACCTGCTGCAACAACTAAAGCATCATCGATCATCAGCTCAACCTCACAAAGTGCAGCTGTTCTGACGCCAACAACGCCTGCATCTATTCCACCAAACAGCGCCCAATTGCCTGCTCCCATTCTCTCGACGCAGCAGCATCCATGGGCTTATCCATACTATAACTCTCCTCTCGCTTCGCCATCTTCCCCGTTGATGGTGGCTGGGAATCACCATCTTCATTTACCACCTAATATGCATGCGTACTACCAGCAACATTACGCAAGACTGCTCAATGGAGGTGCTGGGGTCACTTCTGCCGTTCTATCGGCGATGAATACCACCACCAGTGGCGTCAATCCATCTTCAACATCACAAACTGAATCTTCTGCCCCACCGACGACAGCTACGCAATCTGTTCAACAGCAATAACAAACGCAAACTCCTTTGTCAGATTTGCCGCCGCCGCCGCCGCATGAGTCAATAATAGATGGTCTTCAATCCAATCCAATGAAAATAAGATTACCACCTCGTGTACTGTGCATTATAATGATAAGACTTTATTTTTACTTATATTTGTTCGTTTTCTTTTTTTCCAGTTTTCTTCATACTCCCAGCTCTGTTTTTCGAATTCACCACTCCTTAAACAGTATTCATGTTGAGATTCAATACGTACATCTCAACTATGCAAATATTGTAGCAATAATAACAACAACAAATTGCATAAAGCACCTACTTGATTTGAGAGTCGTCTCGTCTCGATTTTAAAGCCCGTCAATTGCGTGCCTCAATGCTTTTAAAACTGACGCCTCAGCACTTTTTAGCTTGTTTCGTCGCTGGTGAGTTTTTTTTTTTCATTTCGCTAATTCATCTTTAAATATCAAAAAGGCTTCGAATAGCCTTTCCTGCGTATGCGCTGCAACAAATTAGAGCGAAGTGGATTTTGACTGGCTTAATGCAAAACTGAGCCGCTGTCATCTTCTCATGTCAATAAACCCTGAGAAAGAGCTCGGAATCCCCTCCGAACCTCTGATTCATACACAACTCAACCAGGTAGTTACGCGAGCGAAGCCCTGAGGTGTACCGTATTAATACGCTTACAGCGCGCCCACGGTTGTATAAATTCCCATTGAGAGTATATGGTTGTCAAACTACATACAGAAGATGACACTATAGACGACCATTGTACCTCATCCATCCGTCCACTATGGATGATGATAAAACACGATAGGAAGTCAAGGTCGGCAAGGCTAGTGAAGAATATATAAATAGTGTGTACGATATGATTTGTCCCGCGCAACGACGGGAGTGGGATGAATAGCTTCCAAAGCCGGTCGCGCCAACAATCCTTATAGGGCAGTGTATAGAAATGAGGCACTATTACACGGTCGGTATAATTGGGGGGTGCAGCTGAATTACAATCACAAATCGGTGGTGGCAAAGAGAGAGAACTGGCTGGTCTGGTCTGTTTAGAACTTCTGTGCACAAAGAAAAGGGGATTTCGAAATGGCGACAAGACATCGCAAGGAAGGAAGGAAAGAAGAAGAAAGGCGGAGTACATGTAATAATGTAGTGCAGTGAGTAATAAATGTACGAACTAATTGCAGTAAGCTGAAACCGGGCTCTGAACGTGGCATCAAAACAAAACACAGGAGTTGCCAGTGCCAGCGCTGCTCCCATCAATTCTAGATGGTGGTGTCAATTCAGAAATACAGACAGAAAAGTTACCAGATGGCCGAGATCAAGACGGAAACCGAAACTTGCGACGCTGGAATTGCAAATACAAAGACATTTATTAGTGGCCTCTTTGCACCTCTTTGCCGGCAAGACGACATAAAACATCCGCGTGGATTAGTCAGCTTTATTTTTGATTCCCTTTTATTTTCTCACACGGTGTCTCCGGGGTTCTCCTGTCGGGTTTCCCATTAGCAGTGCTTTTTTTTTGCCTTTGCCTTTGCGCTTCTTTTTCCCTCTTTATCGACTTCTCACCACACCATACATCCATACATCCATCCGTCTCTTTTCATATACCTGCTTCGCCCTTGACTTTGTTTCCAAGTTTCCTTCCTCCTTTCTCTAAATTCACCATTCTATTCCCTTCTCTCACTTTATCCGTCCTTAATCTTTACTCCCCAGTCTCTTTTTAAACAATGGGTTGCGCGGTATCCAGCGGCTACGGCGGCGATGAGGAAGCCAGAGCTCGTACGTTCATCCCCTGCTGGATTTTTTTACGCCTGCTTTGTTCTGACTTCACCTAAACTTCACAGGTAACGACGAAATTGAAGCTCAATTGAAAAAAGACCGTATGATGGCCAAGAACGAAATAAAAATGTTGCTCCTCGGCGCTGGAGAGTCTGGAAAATCAACGGTCCTGAAGCAGATGAAGCTCATCCACCACGGTGGTTATACTCGCAATGAGCGTGAATCATATAAAGAGATCATCTTCAGCAACACCGTCCAGAGCATGCGGTAAAGACTCTCTTCGCTTTGCAATTGAGGCACTTACTGAGCTCAATTACAGCGCTATTTTGGAGGCCCTACCAAATCTTGCATTATCCCTCCTCCCTGAGAATGACGCGCGCAAGAGTCTTATTGGCAGCTTGCCTAATCAATTAGAAAGTACTGCCGTTTTAACTGTCCTTCATCCTCATCTGTTACTAAATTATTCCTTTCGCTAGCCGAAGTACTTCCTGAAGAAATTGGCGATGCTATTCGTGGGCTTTGGCACGACCCCGCAATAAGAGAAGCGGTCGTACGTTCTAACGAATACCAAGTACGTTCTTGCTCCATGCCTCTATTGTCCTCCAAAGTTCTCCAAAGTTCCTAATTAATAATCACAACTTTATCTAGCTTAATGACTCTGCATCTTATTATTTCAACGCGATAGACCGTATGGCTACCCCCGACTATCTTCCATCAGACCAAGATATCCTTCGAAGTCGTGTAAAGACCACCGGCATAACGGAGACCATGTTTAAAGTAAGCGGTGATCTCTCTGTTCAAATATAGATAGTCCGCCCATTTCGGAGGGGGATGATTGTACTGCCCTTATTCGGCAAATTGTCCAGGCAACCCACGACTCCAATCTCGAGCAATATTTCAACTCAGTACTAATTATCATCTTCTCCCCATTAGGTTGGCGACTTGACATACAAACTTTTCGATGTCGGAGGTCAACGGTCTGAGCGGAAGAAATGGATCCACTGTTTCGAGAATGTCACGGCGCTCGTGTTCCTTGTATCCTTAAGTGAATACGATCAGATGTTATATGAAGACGAGAGTGTGGTAAGTAATCACGGCGTAACATAGCCGAGATGATGGTTATAACCACGCGTTCCTTTTATGTAGAACCGAATGCAGGAAGCTTTGACACTCTTCGACTCAATCTGTAATTCGCGCTGGTTCGTGAAGACTAGCATCATCTTGTTCTTGAACAAAATCGACCTTTTTGCCGAAAAATTGCCTCGGAGTCCGTTGGCGAACTACTTCCCAGATTATACAGGGTATTTTTTAATTTTTTCATCGGACTAAAATTTTATTGATTGATTTAATAGTGGTGACAATTATGACGCGGCTTGCGATTATCTGTTACAACGCTTTGTGAGTCTAAATCAAAGCGCCGCCACGAAGCAAATCTATGCCCATTATACGTGCGCTACGGACACACAACAAATTAAATGTGCGTTTTTCATTCACATCTTTAATTACGAGAAAGCGACTAAAGTCACAAAACCCCGACATTAATATAGTTGTTCTATCGGCCATACAGGATATCCTTTTGCAATTACACTTGAGAGAGTGCGGCTTGTTGTAAACAAAAGGTCATTAAAACTTGAAAACCTGTCTTAGGGCTTCTTGTTGGTTTTCTTTCCTATATCCGTGCTTCCTTTGAAGAACTATAGGTTATATATACACTATTCGCGTTTATTCCTTTACGACCATCGTCTTAAATGATTGTAATATCACCTACCCAAACCCATCCACCCTATTTACGTCCTTCTCCGGTCGTAATCTGTAACTCTTGTGGTCATTCTCTCCTTTGCCTGACTTTCTTTTAATGCGTAATTAATGTGACTGAACTCTTTGCTGTGCTTTTTCTCAGCTTCATACCCTTTTACCACTCGTGTATATCATCATCACTTTTTCTTCCTATGTTTCTAGTCTCTGAATTACTTCTCGCTCTTGAAGTTTCTTTTCCTTTGGTATGGGTGACGCGGTGATGGGTCAATAAGCGAAATTGTTTTTTGTCACGTCCGTAACTATAAGCTTTGCTCACATTCCGTACCTGTAAAAAAAAAATTGCAATCCCTGGGGTTCTCGCCTAGAAACTAGAAAACCCCATGCGGTCTCCTCTTCTGATGTCATTTTCTTTTTCTATGACAACAACAAATCAGGATGTCGCGAAGTCACGATCTGAAATTCAGTGATCAAGAGTGATTACCGATGCTGAACATAAATCATCGAGTATCGAGGGAGGGGTGGAAGAAGCTCTCAAATGTATGAATTCTAAGTACGAGTGTTGTATTTCATTTTGAAAGTCACTTATCAGCAGCAGACCTTTGTTGTTCGAAGAATGTTGGCTTTCAAGTCTTCACACCAAGACATGTTCTTGATTCTCTCTTTCGAGTGCGTTTCACGAGTTTAATCCTCAGTTTTCTTTTAAATTCACTATCCACTGAGCCGTTGTCAAAACGCGGAAAATTGCTTAGCACCGTCAGTAAGCCGCAAAACGAGACTACATACCTCCCCCGTAGCCTTCCGTAGCTGGCGCTGGCAGTAACGTGAAAGGGGGGTCGCCCTGGAACAATGACGGTGACTATAGGAACCGCCGGGGTCTTATAGGATTCAGATACATATGTTTGTTTCTACTGCATTAGTCCTTGGCATACACGTTAACAATTTGATGCGTTTCCTTCCTTTTGCCTTATAATTGATGATCTGATATTGACTAAATCACTTTCTTCAACGCTAAACGTCTCTTTACTCTTTTCAAAGGTGACTTTCTGGAAAGTTTACCATCATTTTCGTACGTTAAAGGTAAATAAAGAAAGGTATTGAAGATTGATCTATTATTTTTCTTTTCTCCATAACATTCAGACTGAACCGATGAAGTTTAAATTTACCATCGGTTTTTTACCTTGTATAACCGGTGGTAATGGCACTATACACCTAATCTTTTTAGCAATTCTTTCATGATTCTCGGTCATCAGTAGGGCCCACTGGCCCGTGCGGAAATGCTTCAATTGTGCTTTGGATATTAATAAAGGTTCACCCTCAACACAGATTCGTCGCTATACTCTTTACAGATTCTATATCAATACTTTCAAACTCTGATTTGTCAACATGTCAATTGTCATGTGGCGTCTCCGACGATCTTAGAGATAATTGATGATCGGAGGACTTTGTCATACGCTGAACTCTCAGGCTGAAGCAATTTGCAAGGCAATCAAAACAGAAACAAATTATCTTTCTGATATCTTCTACATATCTAGTCTAGATGTATTAGCTCGTTTGTGAGCTATGTATGTATGTATGTATATAACAGAATACCAAACAGCAAAATATAATACTGCATTTCGCGAGCGTACTATGTTATATCCGATTAAGTTCCATTTGAAATTAGATTTTTCCTTAGCGTCTGAGACAAATTCGGAGGTAGAAATGCTCGACCTGTAGGAGAATTTAATGCACATGCAGCAAGGAGTAAGAAGCTGTACTAGCTCAGGCCTCGGGGTGTTCGGCTCCTTTCAAAATCTTCGCGGTTTAGCACCTTAGTGGTAATGGTAAAAAACTATCATTCAGGGTCAGGAACTGCCGTACTACGATCCTGCCTCAATATTCACATTCAAAGTTCAGTTGTCACAATTATCATGTCCAGGATTCTCCACGGTTTGTTCAAGCTCCAATATGCATTGTGTCATCGTTTTAATTTCAAAAGCTCAACGTAGTTTCCAATATAACCGACTTGAGCTCACTTTTAATTCTAGAGGCACCCGAGAACTAAATCCACTTGACGTGAATCAAGAATCGCCTGTGATTGTCGGCGAAACCTTATGCGATTGGCTGAGGTATCGCTTGGCACATTTCCTGACGTCTGCTGATGTTTGAAGCTAAACAACCTTTACCCTAGCATATTTGAAATGTATGCACCATAACTGTGATGTCAATTATTTAGATTAAAACAGTGAGTCTGCTGACCTTTCATGATCTCAGCT
>JAQFWX010000012.1:0-17592 GCA_027605045.1 Phallus indusiatus | reverse complement strand
ACGGAGATTTTAGGCCTGTACCTTCTGACCTCGTTCAGAGTACCTCGGTATACAAGGCACGTACTTCATTATAATATTATTTTTCGTACCATTATAAATCCAAAATACCTAGAACTATATACCGAAAGTAAAGCATGGACATATAGTTCCAGAAGTTTCTTTACAGCGTGCCAAGCAACAATTGAGCCAGGTACACCTTTTCATCATACGTATCAGCTCATCTCCTCACGACACCCCAGATCCGTGGCCAATTAGTTGAAATGCCTTTGAGATTTCTCATTGATGATACCAGTCTTGTTGACGTACGTTTCACAAATCGTAGATTTTGGTATTTGATCTGAAGTATTTTCGTCAATCTCAGTCAAAGAATCCTGATTGGATGGGTTTAAACCCAACGCTAGCAATATATATTTAGGGATCTTAAACGACGAGGCTGAGGGGCGCTGCCCACGCGTAGCGGAGAGATACCATCCTCTCGTTTGTCATGTCAAGGTCTTTCCAGCATGTTGGTGGACATTCGTGCCATCCCATCCTCTTTTTGCATCCTTTCCCATTTTTCCTCCCTTTGTTCCCGCTTCTTTGTTCCATCTTAGTTTGTAGTACATTCGCTAGTCATGAGCGCAAAGTCAAGAATAATATCAGTATCGTCCGCGCTTCAAACTGTCAAACTCAATCCACCACCAAATTATTTTTCGGCTGATCTTCGTTCCTTGAATTGGCACGCCAAGGTAAAACATATCCCCGTTGTCCAGCTAAAATGTGTCATACGATCCATCAGCTGGCGCACATGTCAGCGTTTGCAAATACAAGTGTCCTAGAATGTCAAGCGATCTAACGCGAACTAAGAGTGAATGGCTAATGACCTTCAGCGTTTGCTCAAATAGAGAGAAAAACTTATTAGATCTGTAAGGTTATGACTCGTTAAAAAAGACGGCGAGATGGTGGGTGGGCTGGGAACAGCTATGTTGAGTACGAACTCGTGTTATGAACGACTTTTTCCGTCACAATGTGATGACGGTCACGCGGTCATGGATTTGCTGCTGTTCCATGCCAACGATCCACCTCCAAAATAGTTGTCAATATGCTTCTAATCCACATAGAAGTATGTGACTAGTTGCTTCGCGAAGATTTGCTGTTACGACCCGAGCTGACCTTCGTCGTGAAATTCAACGGCCACTGAATCAATGGCCCCTTCTGATACCAGCGTACTTGTTCCAACCGGAGCGGGTAAGTCCAATCTGTGTGCTGTTTCGGTTGTTATTGGTATTTAAAATGCACAACTTTGAAGCAGTCAGCTCTACGGCTTGAAAGACGGCGAATCTCAATAAATGGAAACAGTAATATCAGCTGCATGGCAAGGCCGTCACCTATCCAATGTATAACCGATCCTCCGTGTAACTTATTATCATGATATAACTTCATCCACTTGCAGAAAGACACTGAAGCCGTTGCGCCCCAATCACTCAAGTACATGGAGCAAAGTAGCGAGTTCTTTCAAACTGGCTTCGGACTATGACCAGACCAAAGCTGTGGAAGATCGCGCAACTTAGAGGTCACGAAAGTCTAGTGATCGTCAGGTATGAACTGGTTCTCCTTCTAACAACTTGCGATCTAATGACGTTTCCGCTAGGTTGCATGCATCTATAAGCTAGCCGGAGTTAAACAGGAGATACCACGCGTTAAGGAGAACTTATGGAGCATCAAGCTGAGGTTAAAAGGCTGTTGGCATTCACAAAGAGCTGGATGAAGATCAAGCTGCTAATGATGAAATTTACAAAGGATTAGAAGACTTGAGAAAAGCTGGAAGAAAGGTCCCGGCTTTAGAAGATGTCAAGCAGTCATGCGTAAAAGGTATGTTCCCGCAACCCCCCAGAAAAGCTGGGACTCAATTGCGCGTTCTATTTGCAGAATGACAAGATTGAAAGGCTAGCCTCCGAACGATCTGGTATTTATTGCAAATGCTGATTAGAGGAGGTTCCTCTGACATGGCGTCCCGGAGACTCAAGCGACGTTCCTATGAAAAAAAAGGTGAGATACTTTATCTGTGTTTGAGGTCAAATGATATAACGTTACGTATGTAGGTCTTCGGAATGAATTCAGCGACGAAGATCATTCTCAACGGTCCGAGAAAGCCAATGGTTATTGTCTTAAAGTTGATCTCAGTCTATTGGAAGAATGAGCATGAGATGTCCATAAAATTGTGCTGTGCAGTCGCTTACCTTTGCTTAGATGGTTCCGCTGGATGTTGGGGCTGAGTTCGACACTGGGCTTGATACCGACATTGAATGCATGGACCTGAATACGAAAAGTGGGTTTTATTATTGCCAACGCCCGACTCTATTATTGATGCCTTGTAATAATAAAACTAAATGACGTTGAAGTCAAATCGGTTCTGAAAGCCGATGCAGCCTGGAGTCAAAAACAGCACATGATAAGTTCTCCGATGTGTAGGATCTTACTAGAGGTTCGTTACTTCATAGTCATTGAGTAATGAACATTGAAGCTCACTCTGTTCAATGGAACCGTTATTGGTCAGGACAAAAGTATCATGCCCTTGCCACATCGTGCTGTTTCGGCTATGGCCAAGTAGGTGGCAAATCATAATGTAGATAAGCTCTAGAAGAATTACAAGTCATCGAAAACCTTGAAGGTGTTAGAAGTCAGCTTATACTTCGATGAACCTATAAAGACCAAATATATAAGTGGTAAAGAATGGTGACTCAGATCTCTAAACAGGAGATGTACGGTAGTATAACCTGACAAGTAGAAGTGTGTACAACTTGAGTACTATAGTCTCTGTGTGAGGAAAAATACTATGTGAGATTTAATCTTAAGAAGAGTATACTTATATACCATTACAATGAGTCATGTGTGATTGCTCACATGATTTCAACATAAGTGTGTGCTTTGTCTTCTCTTTTTATCATTATTGTCAAACAACTCCCCTTGTCATGATCTGGCATTGGTGGTACAGATCTATCTGTCAATAAACTGCATAGACTTGGAAATGCAATTATGCTAGAACATGGATGGAAGATGATTTGCTCCTTCAGTATACTGAAGCATCAATTAGCCTGTTAACTGGTGAAGGCTCATACACAAATCCTCATTGAACAACTGCACAACCCCTTGGTCAATTGCTCATTTCACATGGTGTAACACACCTATGAGGTGGGCTACTTGAAGCACAATCTGAATTTCCCTTGGGTGTTTTGTTATCATTAATGATTTCTCATCTTGAGTTAAGTTGACTATCAGAAGCATATCCAGAGCATTTGGTGAAAACTTTGATGGAAATTTGACACCTTTGCTAGCCAGGACAATGTTCTAACAGTTTAGCATTCTCTTTAATTAAAATATCTGAGTATGCTTGTTAGATTCATATACTTGTTGTAAATCTGGATTATAAAGATATGCCTTCAAATACATAACCAGGTTCATTTTACCTTAAGACTACTATTCAATAGATTTTGAGAATAGAATGGGATGAGGATAATTTTCTCACAGTATTTTCAAGCATCCATTCCATTGTGGAATAAAGCATAAGTGACCTTTTATCATACTATTTGATAGTCAAATGACAAACTTTTAAGTTTTACTCAGGTAATAATAGAAGGAAAAATGAAAAGTAAAAAGACTGTGTGAATAGAAAATATCTATTAAAAAGCAGAATAGGTCTGGTCTGACTATCTAAAGTTTTGAAGAAGATTTTGATATTAAAGTCTCTCATTACCTTCAGCAGGTTTAGCATCTCTAACTATGTACTTATTTACACTATCATATAGTCTAGGTGTTCTCTATATGACTAATTAGGATACTGATTTGATATATATAATGAATATTAAAAAAAATCTACATTAGTTTGTTTAGATACAAGTTTTAGTCCTTGCTGCTTTGTTGGCTCTCACAGATCTTGTTAAACATGTCTGATATACAAGATTAACCCTGATCTTCACACTATAAATATATACATATCTTATATTTCCATTGACACTGCTAACTGGACTTGAGGAGTCAATTTCAAGTGTTAAGATTGAAGAACATGAATGTTATTCCTATAACGAAACATCCTGTTATTCCCGGTAGCATGTTAATGGTGATATCATTTGAAAAAAAAAATGAGTAGTCACTCATTATCATCTAATCCCTACATATGTAAGTCCAATCTTTCCAGCTCCTCACTGGTCTGCTTTTTTATCCACAATTTCTTTCCATTGCTCACAGTACATCTGATTTCAAATGTTTCTTCCCGATTCCTCTACCATTGTAGCTACCATCCTTATACAAAACATTGAAGTCAACACCTTCTTTGGGTCTATATATATATATATATATATATATACTTTTATTATTCTCAGAATACACCCCTTAAGGTGGCGGTGAGGTTTCCATTTTTAGTAAAAACTCTCCGGCTAGTAGGGTACTTTTGTGATTAGCGAGATTTTGAATATATTTTTTGATGATTCATCAATTTGATGTATGATGGATGATGAACTCTATAGTGGCCCCGCGTGTGCTAAACTCACTAAGGTGTTGGAATTTCTTGAAATTCCAACACTGTCGGAATCTAGGTCCCACGAATCTTTTTTAATTGGCTGAAGGCCAATTACATAGTAAAATCTCGAGATATTCATCATTTTGTATTTCACCCTTTGTATGCCTGATTAGTGAGCCTATTATAAAATCAATCCTAGGGTCAATCACTCTACAGCCTTATTTTTCTATCACGAGATCAGAGTGAAGTGGTCGCATTCAAACCATCAGAAAAAAACGCCGGTACACGGTTTTCAGGGTAGTCCTAAGTAGTTAAAGTAAAAATGAAGCAATGTCACACAAGCTAGCCCACAGCGGCGAAGTAAAAATAGTATATTCCGGTACAACGAACAACAAACTAAAAATAAAGCTGAGAGTTATCCGCCGGGATTTTTTAGTACTATGTAAGAAAGAAACATGTAACGGAAAGAAGTAAGCAACTTGAAATGAGCCGCTTTTTTAAGGTTTGAAATAAAGAGAGAAAAACAATGATTTGGAGCACTTTGGCTCAAGAGGAGGCCTCGGCTTTTGTAAAGAGAAGTACAATCAGTATTGAAATGTGCGGCGAGACTTCCTCAATATATGCATGATCACATAGTGGCATATTTCCCAGCGAGTGACTTTGGTTTTGGTTTTGGATGGGCTGGGGTGGACGAGGATGGGCTGGGAGCTGATGAGGATGGCTCATCTCCACTGCCGCTTTGAGCTATAGCTAATAAGAAACAATAAAGATTATGATTAAGACAAGTAAAAATAAATAGAATTGGGCTTACGGCTCGCATTTTGGGGCATTAGGAGTGCTCCAGAACCTGACCCATTATTGTAGACGACATGATTGGTTTTGTAGCTGTTTGAGATTGCAGGTTAGTTGCCTCGGTATTGCACAAGAAACAGTCGACGTACCCTCGTTTTTGTTTTTAGGAAGCAAATAAAAAGTTCTTGCGGTTCAGTTTTGAATACAGCATCCAAGGAGACTGCATAGAGTGAGCTGTCCCGTCCGAGTTATTTGAGTGGTCAAAAATAAACTTACTATTAAAACGGCACCTTTCGCAGAATAACACAAACGCTCTATTGACGGTTGAAGCTGTAATGAAGCTTGGTTGAGTAGATACATAGCCACAAAAGCATTCAAAACTGAGGCGGCGAATGACAAAGTAATTGTTGAAGCCGCTTGGTTCTACGACGACCATACACATCTGCCGGACTAAATAAATGAATATTGAGAAACCAAAGAAATGAGATAAGAAAAAACTAGGAAATGGCCTGATTTGTTCGGTCGCGCGGTCAAAAAGCAAGTCTTTCGACAATGCCTGATCTATCAAAGGCTGGCGAAGAAGAGTCTTCAGGAAGTTCCTGGTTTCAATCTCATGATGAGGAAGATTAATAGTGTCTTCGTCTTCATTACCCAGGATCTACGAGTTCGAGGACGGAAAGTATATGGGGTATAAGATTTACGGAGGCATTGGTGTAGTTGACACGACAAAGTTCTTCCACTCGGTCTTCCGAGCTATATATGCGCCATTATCGGATACCTGACTATACGTAAAATTGAATTTTCAACCAAAAGAAAGGGATACTATCCCCGGTGAAAACCATACATCTAAGTCAAAAAATGAGGCAAACCAGGGACACTGAAGGACAAAAGAAAATATTTGCGCCATGTTTTGGGGTATCTGCAACTTAATATAATTCAGTTTTGGTGGTTACAGAGTGTTTTCATCAAAGCTAAAAAAACTTGTGATCTCTCACTAAATATGCCAGTAGGTACGCGAGCGCAAGGGCTGGGATGGCTAAATCGGAGAAACGTCTGATTTCCGACCGTCACCGACTGAAAAAAAAGTTGTGCAGGAGACCGTTACATTTCAACATCAAAGTATCAATCAGGTTATGGGAAAAATTTAGTCAATAATGATAATGTAAGAACTTCAGCACAAATTGCAACACTACTGCAATGGCGACATATTCCACCGAACAACTTGAAATTCTTCGTCAAGTGAAGCAGCTGCTGAATGATGGCGGTCTGAGCACTAATGACTTGACTGAGACATTTAGTTCTTCACCTGTAGCTGAAGACCCGGTCATCGTTGAAGGCGGTTGTCCTAAATCATTCTCCAGGCATCACACGAACCTTGTCACCTGAAGAACTCAATAATGGCGGGGACGTATCACAAGGAAATCCTCCAGCAGTGTTCATGCAATCGCTGAACATTCCTTAAATGCTATCGTTGAGTTTCCAGAGTCTGGTTCCTTACCTGGATTAGCTGTCGCCCATATCTTTCCAATCAACACGTCGGATAGCTGGGTGCATCTAAGGATAACTTTCAGTATTCGCTGTGATAAACACGGGCAGAGTTACAACATCCGGTGTCATCTCTTGGCCCGCTATTCCAAACAAAACTCCTGTTCTTTGCACCAAACTTAGGAGAAGCTGTTAATACCGTTCATTCACCTTTATGATCAACGCTTACCAGTTTACTTCGTTCAATCAAATGTTGCACGTTTAATACTGGTCACCAGAATCCTCCCGATGTGTCGATGCCACATGCTAATAAAGAAGTCTTCAACAAAACCTTGGGATTTTATTGTGCGCTGAATGAGCGTGGCTGTCGTCTTGACATGCTACCTGACGCAGGATCAGACTCTGAGGAAGAGAAAGACAGAGAGGAACATGCGGATGGAGAGAATCAGGAAGACGCGGATGGAGAGACCGATGAGGATGATGGAGAGAAAGGTGTGGATGATGGAGAGAAAACCACAGACGATGGAGGAAAAAATGAGGATGGTTCAGAGAAAAATGAGGAAGAAGGAAAGAATGCGGGCAGTGGAGAGAAACACGAAGAAGGAGGGAAGCACGAGGGACATGGAGAGACGAATGAAGATTTAATTTGGGTGCTTACCAATTCTCGTGCATCCAATAGCATCCAAACACGACGGTGTGATGGAAAATTCATTTTGGAGTTTGAAAATAATGGAAGGCCTTGGATTCGGTAAGAACAGCCGTTGTATGCGTTTTGCTGCTATAGGCTGACTCCAGCGCTTTACTTTGCCATCAGCTGCGAACACTATAAACGAGGGCAGCGAGGCCATTTAGCCCTCCGTAATTTGATTGAATTCGATATTAACTACCTCAAAGCACTGATGAACAATGATTTGAGATTGATCAGTGCGTATGAGCTGGAGGCGTTTGCCAACGGGTATGGCCCTCTAGCACCCTGCGGATTGACATTTGCATATCATGAGCAAAAGGAATTGTGTCGTAAGTGATACCAATGTGTGCGTTATGAATTGCAACATACATACCTCAATCACAGCTGCCTGGCACCGGAATCATGCAGGAAAAATTCAGGGCGAACTTGTGAAACTGAATGATTGCTCGGCCCACTTCGAAATCTATGAACCAAACGATTTACACGACTGTCCGTATATTCTGGTGGTTTGTCGAAACCCCATTCTCATTCAAATCCTCCTCGCACGCGCACTCCAGCATCAATACGCCTCAAATTCAACACGTTATTGTACCAGCTAGAGTGGCGTTTGACAGATGCCACCCCGCGGCGACTTCTATGGACAGCGGGTTCGTGTCTGACCTGCGACGCCTCTTAAATTGGCAATCAGTATACGATCCGACACTTTCAGACCTTCACCCATCGTTTGCCAATCAAGATCACACTGGCCGCTTGATCAACATCCTCCGATCTGAGTTGTATCCTAAGGGAACTACTCTAATGAATGAGGTACCGGACCCTCCGGTATTGCAAGCGGAGAGTCTCCGCTTAAGTGGGCTGATCAATTCAGTTCCGTCCCTGGTCCATTCAGTACCAGCGCTCATCACTCTGATCGCTCCGGTCTTTTGATTTCTCATCACTCCGGTGACTCAACACCTCTCCGCTTAGTGTACTCACTCTGATTTTAGTAGTCTCACCGCTTAACGGCCTCTCCGCTTAGTGTCCCATCAAGGAGAGTCTCTCCGGTAAGCAGCATTCCCATTTGGTGCACTCTCCGCTTAGCGCACCTCTCCGCTTAATGTATCTCTCTCTCCCCCGGTGCATATATGCCCTTTCCACTGTATTTTCATAGATAAATTTTGTAACTAAAAGTGTATTCTATATCTAGAAATATAGTAGGTATTTTTGGTAATTAAACCCCCACTGAAATCGCAGTGCTTTCGATGGATGCGTTCAGTGCAGTTTGGATGACACTCGGTTAACCATTGGTGAGTTCCTGCTATTTTTGGCAGTCTCTCCACTTGGCTGGCCTCTCTGGTTAGTGAGTGGCTCTCTCCGGTGCTCTCCGGTTAGTGGACCTCTCCGCTTAGAGTGCTCTCCGCTTAAGAATGCTCTCCGCTTAGTATCACTGCCCCTCCTCTGGGGCTTTTTGCTCGTTTCAGTGAATTCCTGTAAATAAATAGGGTAGCTAGAAATGTATTCCAAATGTAGGTATATAAGAGCTATTTTTGGTAATTTATCCCCCTTTATATCATGCTCCTTTTGATGGATGCGGACAGCGCACTTTGGATGACATTCGCTTAAAATGTTTTCGAAATTTTTGATGACGTAAGTATATGCTGGGTCAAAAAATAGAGAAAAAAAACCATTCTACCCATCTTTTTTTTCGTGCAATTCCGTGGAGAATTGAGTGTTCTAGAGCAAAAAGAATATTGCGCAAACTCACTATACTGAGAGTGACCCACCGGGAGATGGCCGAGTTAGCCGAGGCAACAAGGACCCATAAGGTAATTTGTCGAGATTCTAAAAATATCGAATGCATATTTTTCGGTTTTGGATTTGGCCGAGTTTTGGGGTCTGTAGAGCAAAAATAAAAAATTTGCACAAGTGCCTCT
This sequence comes from Phallus indusiatus, assembly GCA_027605045.1. Taxonomy (NCBI): domain Eukaryota; kingdom Fungi; phylum Basidiomycota; class Agaricomycetes; order Phallales; family Phallaceae; genus Phallus; species Phallus indusiatus. The sequence continues at coordinate 8,219 of JAQFWX010000012.1, read as the reverse complement.
GAAATTTACATGTAGTTTTGACTCTAGAGAGCTCATTTCTTCATGAAATTGAAAACGAAAAAAAAGTAAATATTTTTCGAATCTGCACAACTTTCATTTTGGGCGCCTAATACTCCCAGGTTGGGAGTAATAAGCGCCCAAAACGAAAGTTGTAGAGATTTAAAAAATATTTAGTACGTCTGTCATTAGTTTCTCATTTGGTGAAGAAATAAGCTCTGTAGAAGCAAAATACTATTGCGCACATCTGATACATTTACCGGAGTTGGCCGAAGTATGCTAAGCGAGTCCGTCGACAGTGTAAGCGCCATAAGGATTAGATAGTGCACAATAGTATTTTGCTTCTACAGAGCTCAATTGTGCTTCAAATTGAAAACTAAAACTGGACGTACTAAATATTTTAAATATCTATAACATTTATCTTGGGAGACAGGCGCTTGATACAGGATATACGTCGTTGGATGGTCAAGCTACAGTGGGTGACAGTGGACACTGATTAGATAATCAGAAAAAAGCTTCGCACTCTACCACTATCTTCTAGCACTCCATCCACTCCATCCAGACTCTTTTCCATCCTCAAATCTCTTCCAAACTCATTTCATTCATTTCTCAATACTTTTTCTTTATTTGGAGGATTATTAGAGGAGTTTAAAATTGGATGAGGTTGGACAGGGCTCAGGGGTTTACTCCGGTGAGTGAGTGGTTAATTACTATCTGATTATTCTATTTACACTGTTATTTCTTTTCAGAACCATTTTATACTCTTTCGGTCGCTTTAGAACATTGACTATGGGCCTACTATGATTATAATCCTCTTATACCCTATAAAGTTGAATCCTGGGAAAGTACTTCGGTTAGCGAGGTGGGCCCTTGTGGGCTGCCTAGTCTGAAGCCTTCTCTGGTACTACACCCTCTGTACTCCGAGAACTTGTATATAAATTTATTATTTTAAAGTGTATTCTATATTAGGGAATATATTAGCTATTTTTAATCACTTTACCCCACCAAAATAAGTCTGCAAGTGATGGATGGACGAGGTGGACTTTGGATGACACTCTGCTAGGCGAGGACACTTCCTCTTTTGGTATTCTCCCACAGTTCAACCTCGGTTAACAGAGACTCACTCCGGTGCATATATGCTCTGTACTGTAAAAACTACTGTATAAATTTAGTACAAAAATTTGTAGTCTTAATTAGGATATAGATTAACTATTTTTGATAATTTTTCCCCGAGAAAAACCCCTGTTATTTGATGGATGGACGAGGATGAGTTTGGATGACACTCTGTTAAGCGAGGACACTTCCTTTTGAGAATAATTCTTCACACAGTTCACTCGGGTGTACTAGAGTACTAGCGAGTACTTTCCCACAGTTCAGAGTACTTTTCCGAGAATGGAAAAGTACTCTCCCACAGTACAGTCTCGGTTATTTGAGGAGAGACTGATTTCGGGAGACAGTACTTTGTACTGTGAGAACTGTTGTATAAATATGGTACAAAAATTTGCAGTCTGATTTAGTATATTTATTAGTTATTTTTAATAATTTTACCCCGAGAAAAATAAGAGTAATTTTGATGGATGCATTAAGTACAGTTTGGATGACACTGTATCAATGTATGCTATACCGCGTCTTCTACCTGATTAAGCGCTCATGAACATTTAGTACCGTTTGTAGATATTAAAATTTGATTTAGTACGTTTTTTTTCTGGTACAATTTGGAGCAGAAATGAGCTCTGTAGATCTGTTTTACGCAAACTTTCACTGTTCTTAATTTTGAGACGAGGTAAACTGTTATATAAGCAGACCCGGGAATCTGGCCTGGGTGTGAAAGGGATGGATGCTCGAAAACTAGCAAATAAAGTATCAATTATTATTATTGGAATGTTTTCTATCTACTCTAATGAATGAGCTACCGGACCCTCCGGTATTGCAAGCGGAGAGTCTCCGCTTAAGTGGGCTGATCTATTCAGTTCTGTCCCTGGCCCATTCAGTACCAGCGTTCATCATTTTGATTGCTCCGGTCTATCGAAATTTGATCGCTCGGGTGACTCTACCTCTCCGGTTAGTATATTTAATGTATTTGTAGTAGTCTCTCCGCTTAACAGGCTCTCCGCTTAGCATTTGATCAAGGAGAGTCTCTCCGGTAAGCACTCTCTACTCTCCGCTTGGGATACCTCCCCGCTTAACTGCCCTCTCCGCTTAACTACCCTCTCCGCTTAGTGAGAGTCTCCGTGGTGAGTTGGAGTGCTCTCCGCTTAGAGTGCTTTCCGCTTAGCATCACTCTCCGCTTAGTGTTACTGCACGTTCGTGTTCATTTTATTTTTGTATATTTCAATGTATTTGTTTAAATAATATAATAACTTTTATTATGTTAGTTAATATACATATAGTAAATACTTGTAAAGCGGTACGCTGAGAGCGTAATGGTATACTGGTAGTGGCAGCGTAATGGTACACTGGCAGCGTAACACTGCACCGACAGCATACTGGTACACTGACGGTGTAAGGGTACCCTGGCCGCGTAACATTGTACGGACAGCGTAACATTGCACGGACTGTATAACACTGCACTGACAGCATAACAGTATACTGGCAGTGTAACATTGCACAGACAGCGTAGCGTTGTACGGGCAGTGTAGCGTTGTACGGGCAGTGTAGCGTTGCGCGGGCAGTGTAGCGTTGCGCGGGCAGCGTAATGTTTACACGGGCAGCGTAACGTTGCACAGACAGCATAACGTTGCACGGACAGCGTAACGTTGTACGGGCAGCATAACGTTGCATGGGCAGCGTAGCGTTGAACGGACAGCGTAGCGTCAACATAACAGTATACCGTCAATATAACGGTACACCGTCATAATAACAGTGTACCGTCATAACAACGGTATACCGTTATATTAAAGAGAGTAAAAAAACCTACCTCCCCGAAGGGAGCATCAACGGTCGTTCTTAATCGACTGGACGCAAAGAATTAATCATGACATAAGTCATGTGGTGATAATCCCGGCAAAGGCCACGTAGCCCTCAAACCAAGATGTTGTCCGATGACAACGAGCGGGACGGTGCACTTCAAGATCTTCAGAGCGGCGGCCTGATGAACGGCAACGGGACGTTGCGCTGATGATGAAGTTGTGCACCGGTCCGCAGGCTGCCAAAAGACGAGGGGAAATGTCCCCAGCTCCAGAGAGCATGACATACCTAGGAAGATGACAGGAAATCAGAAAAAAACGGAAAAAAGAACGAAAAACCGGAACGCTACTCACCTGGATGACACTGATCCAAACCTTGCCTTTATCTGACCCATCCGGCACAGAAAACCCTCCAAAACGCTGTAGAATAGGTGGATGGAATGGAGGAGAGGTAGAATAAATGAAAAAAAGCGAAAATATGAGGGAGATTTGGGTGGATGGGGAAGGGGAGGATGGTGGGGGAAGGCAGAGTGGTGAGAGAGTTGAATTCGAACTCAGCTAGCTGTACAACACAGGAAAGATTGCGCGCGCACGGGCGCTTATCAGATAAGCGCCCGACGTATAACGCCGTTGATAGAGATTTAAAAAATATTTACTACGTTTTTTTCTTTTTCAATTTGGTGAAGAATTCAGGTCTGTAGAGCCAAAACTACAGTGAATTTTCGAGGCATTTGTGCAAATTTTTTGTTTTGGCTCTAGAGACCCGAAAACTCGGCCAAATCAAAAACCGAAAAAGATGGGTTCGCTATTTTTAGAATGTCTACAAATAACCTTATGGGTGCTTGTTGCCTCGGGGAACTCGGGGAACTTCCTGTGGGTGAGTGTCAGTACAGTGAGTTTGTGCAATATTGTTTTTACTCTAGAATGCTCAGTTCTTAACGGAATTACAAGAAAAAAACATGGGTAGAATGGATTTTTTTCTCTATTTTTTGACCCCGCATATACCTATGTCAGGGAATTTTGGAACATGTTTTATTTAAGTGAATGGATGTAGCTTAGGTATATAACACTCGGAAACGAGCGTTTGCATAATAAACTAGTGAGACATGCTTAATAAGAATTGTAGAGAAAAAAAATTGATTTAGTACGTCTTGTTTTAGAACTTTATTCCGAGAAGAATTGGGCTCTGTAGAATGATATTGGTATTTACATGCTACTTTGAGGAGAGACTGATTTGGAGGAGATAGTACTTTGTACTGTGAGAACTGTTGTAGAAATATAGTATAAAAATTTGTAGTGTTATTTGTTATATCTATTAGTTATTTTTAATAATTTTAGGGCAGGGAAAATAAGGGTAATTTTGATGGATGCTTTAAGTGCAGTTTGAATGACACTGTATGAATTTATGCTATACCGCGTCTTCTAGCTGATTAGGGGCTGATGAAGATTTAGTACTGTTTGTAGATAAAATAAATTGATTTAGTACGTTTTTTTCTGGTACAATTTGAAGGAGAAATGAGCTGTGTAGAACTGTTTTACAAACTTTGGTTATTTCTGATTTTGAATGAAAGGCTGGTAATAGGGAGATTTGACTGATCAGATATTAATGTACTTTTAATAGGAATTGTAGAGAGAATTATTTTATTTAGTACGATTTTTGTTTGGAGAAGATTGAAAGAAAATTGAGGTGGATAAAACTGTTTTACAAACTTGTATTTCGGTCTTGTAATATATTTCGCTCGATCTCATACTTAGGGAGTTTTTTCTGACCGGAAATATTTGCAATCCTGTAGATATAAATAAACGATCTAGTATGTTTTTTTTGGTACAATTTGAAGCAGAATCGATCTCTGTATATCTGTGGCACTCTGACTTGAGTTATTCTCAATTTTGAATTCCACTATTCTAATAACGAGATTGAACCAATGAAACGGTTACATACTCTTAATATAGTTTGTGAGGAATATTAAATGATGGAGTACGTTTTTTTTAAAGGAGCTTGAAGGAGAATTGAGCTGTGTAGATCTATTTTACGCAAAGTTTAGTTATTTCCAATTGTGTATGAAACGGTGGTAATGGGAAGATATGACTGATCAGATATTCAGGTACTCCTAATATGGATTGTGAAGAAAATTATTTTATTCAATACGTGTTTTGTTTGGAGAAATCTGAAGGAGAATTGAGGTGGATAGAACTGTTTTACGCAAACTTTAGTTATTTCCAATTGTATATGAAATGCTAGTAATAGGAAGATTTGACTGATCAGATATTCACGTAGTTCTAATACGGTTTGTGGAGAAATTTGAAGGAGAATTGAGCTGTGTAGGACCATTTTACGCAAAGTTTAGTTATTTCTGATTTTGTATGAAAGGTTGGGTTTAGGGAGATTTGACTGATCAGATATTCACGTACGTCTAATATGATTTGTAGAGAGAATTATTTGATTTAGTACGTTTTTATTTGGAGAAGCTTGAAAGAGAATTGAGCTGGTTAGATCTGTTTTACGCAAACTCTGAGTAGAAATATTTGCAATCTTTTGTTAACGGTGAGTTTTGAAGTAACTCGAGTCGGGGGTTACGGGTAAGTATATGCTATGTGATAAATGAATGTGAGCTGGACATAACTTGAATTTCAATGCGGACTCTAAATATATATTATTGCTACGAGTTCCGAGTCTTGGATTTGGTAATTTTTAACTTGTATTACGGGTAAGTATATGCGATGGATGTATAAGGTGGGACTCTTGAAATATTTACTTCTGGATTGAATAACTGGAACTGGAACTTGTATTTTGATTTCAGTCTTCTGTTATGGGTGTGATGGGACTCTAGCTTGAATCCTGTTTTATTCTAATGTTCTGATTTTACCTCCCGTAGAAGGTGTTGATTGTATGGATTTTAACTTATAAGTGACTCTCCAGTGAGGCACTAACTGGTATTGGGGCATTTTTTGTTACGGGTGAGTATATGCTATGTGATAAGTGATTTGGTATTGTTTGGCTGGTTGTGGTAAAGCTGGGACTGGTGCTTGAGCTTGTGCAACAACCGGTGATTGTTAGGCACGATCGTTCAGCGATTAGACTTAAGGATCAGACTGCTACTATAACCCAGTAACCCAGTCTATAATAGCACAAGGAACTACTCATGCGCGCACAGTTGTATATATACATGATTACGCTATCTCTAACCAATAGCTATCAGGTGCATTATCTACCAATAGGAAGGACGGTAGCCGAGGACAATACGGATGACGTAGAGAAAGAGGAGATAGGGCAGAATGGAGCGAACGGAGAAACGGGGAGAGTTCGGAAGAATACGCGAGGGATAAATACGGACCGGTATACCGGGTACCGTATGACCGACGTAGAGCGTAGGCATCTAAGTAGGTTATACTATACTACGCTAATATACTAGAGTGACCGTAGACCAGAGACGTACCTGACAGTGATGATGACATAGATTGTTCAGACTGTTTAATCTGAGAAGGTTGAGATGGAATAATGAGAGTCGAAACTGGTGGATGGACAAAGACATGACGAGTGGGATGGGAATGGTAATACTTGGGTACTTTTGGCAGTCCTTTTGGATTGACATTGAGCTGGTATTTCTTTTTGACTTGTAAATATTTCAACTCTGATTCAAGTCTCGGTTTTGGTAAGGGACTTGTCTTGTTATGACTGGATATATGCACAAGATGGGAGTCTTGAATTCTGTTTTGGTAGCTTGTCTCGGGTTGTGTAAGCTATCTTGTATTTCAGACTGGGACTTGAAATTGAGTTGGTTGTGATTTCGGTCTTGTAATGCGAACTTTGTTTTGGAACTTTGTTTTGGAACTTCTAATGAATACTAGCTGATTAGGGGCTGATGAAGATTTAGTACTGTTTGTAGATAAAATAAATTTATTTAGTATGTTTTTTCTCTGGTACAATTTGAAGGAGAAATGAGCTCTCTAGAATTGTTTTACGCAAAGTTTAGTTATTTCTGATTTTGTATGAAAGGGTGTAAATAGGGAGATTTGTCTAATAGGATTTGCAGAGAGAATTATTTTATTTAGTATGTTTTTTGTTTGGATAAGTTTGAAAGAGAATTGAGGTGGATAGAACTGTTTTACGCAAACTCTGACTTCTAGTTCCTTGCTGGTTTTCACTTGACATGTTTTTACGTTTTGATTTACGGTTCTACAGTTCTAGTATTTCTGGACTTCTGGTTTTCCCTGTAGAAGGATGTGTAGGTCACTTGGGGATCTGAGACGGCATTCAGTATTTGATCGAGACAATGTTGTACTTGTAACAATTGTGGTTGTATTTTAGTTCAAATCTGGAGTTTTGGTGACGGTCTGATGTGTTGGTGTTATATTTCAATCTGGATTTGGGGCTTGGTCTGATTGGGATCTTGAAAAGTTGAGAAGTTGAATCTGATATTTGAATCTGGTGTGATTGTAGAAGGGCAGTGGAGACGGTAATAGTTAGATGGATTTGATTGATGTGGAGGGTGTTAATCTGGATGTTGATGTGGAGTTGTATTTTGATGCTGGACTGTATTTGGGTGGTTGAAATGGGATGATGGTTGGAGTTTGGAATTGGTGGAGGATGAAAAGTGGATGTGAGTTTGGGGTGGAGGGTCAGAATGACAGTGTGAGTGGAATTGGTGGAAGGACAAAATTCTGGTGGGGTTGAATTGGCAGAAGGTCAAAAGTTCAGTATGAGTGGAATTGGGGAAGGGACGAAAACCTGGTATGAGTTGAATTGGTGGAGGGATGAAGCTGGGGAAGGGACAAAAATGTGATGGGAGTGGAATTGGGGAGGATTGAAAACCGGGTGCTAGTGGAATTGGGAGAGGGACAGAAACTGGGAGTGAGTGGAATTGGGGAAGGGATGAAACCCCGGTGTGAGTGGAATTGGGGGAGGATTGAAAACCAGGTGCTAGTGGAATTGGGGGAGGGACAGAAACCAGGTGTGAGTGGAAATTGGTGAGGGTCAAAACCCCGGTGTGAGTGGAATTGGTGGAGGGATGAAAAACCGCTAGGATAGTTTGTTAGGGTTTAGGGTTTAGGGTTTAGGGTTTAGGGTTTAGGGTTTAGGGTTTAGGGTTTAGGGTTTAGGGTTTAGGGTTTAGGGTTTAGGGTTTAGGGTTTAGGGTTTAGGGTTTAGGGTTTAGGGTTTAGGGTTTAGGGTTTAGGGTTTAGGGTTTAGGGTTTAGGGTTTAGGGTTAGGGTTTAGGGTTTAGGGTTTAGGGTTTAGGGTTTAGGGTTTAGGGTTTAGGGTTTAGGGTTTAGGGTTTAGGGTTTAGGTTTAGGGTTTAGGGTTTAGGGTTTAGG
>JAQFWX010000119.1:0-105705 GCA_027605045.1 Phallus indusiatus | reverse complement strand
ATTTGTAGAAGGCAAAGCCTCCGTTACCTTCCACGATTCGTAAAGCTGCACCAGATTTGCTACGTCTTTCCCTTTTCTTGTACGGTAAAGGGGTGTGTGATATATAAATATATGCGCATGTAAAGACAGAAAAACAACAAAGAGACCTATCGTGGGCCCCGGAAGCAAATATTACGGATGTGAGAGTTCCCAGGAGTAGCACCTGGTATTCCCATGATCAACTTCGCATAAATGCCCGGATATAAAAACGCTCATCGTTGATACCCACGGCTAAGATAACGATGTCCGCACCAACACTCCCCAAACTCACAAACTTAAAAACATTTGGCAACGTGAAAACCGGATCTTTTTGGACTGAATATCCGTCTGGCTTGCTTGATCTAACTCGTAAACATCCACCGTCCGGGAACGAGAACATTGATCTAGCACCTCAAAAGACCGAGAATGAGCTCGAATTCGATGTGGAAGGAAATCGACGTATCAGGATAGATCCGGGGCACTCAGCCATTATCATAGTTGATATGCAAAAGTATGCGACAATTTTCGGTATTTTTTTTGTTTTCGCATTTCCTTATCGGCTTTATTAAGCTATTTCCTCCATCCTGAAATACTCGATCATCCAACGGGCTTGGAATGTGTTCAGCCTATCATAAACCTGTTATCTTTCTTCCGTAAAGCTGGAGTACGGATTATCTGGTTGTACGTTCAGAATCATCCTATCATTTAAGCCCGAAATCGGTTGTTTCATAATTAGTTGAATCAGAAATTGGGGTTTAACCCAAACTGAGCTAGAAAATCTTCCCCAGTCCTTTTACGATCTTTCAACTTATTATTCAAAGGTGGAGGTTTCGGCTGCGACATCGGCGGAGAATGGGGTCCTACCTTGATGCGAGGAGCTCCCAACGCTGACTTGTATGGCCCACTGAAGGAAGAATATCTGAAGGGCCAGGAAGCAGGCACCGACATTTGGATTCATAAGAATAGGTGAAGATCATGACTTTTCTAGCTCTATCCGCTCAAAAATTCATCTTGTTGCCCCTGTCAAAATTCGCAGAGTAGGAGGGCTGTGGGGTCCGGGAACACCTTTAGGCTTGTATCTGCGAGAAGAAGGAATCAATACTCTATTCTTCTCCGGAGTGAACTCTGATCAAGTAAGTTGAACCTAATCAACTATCGCGGAAGCGATGCCAATTTTAATTATTCAGTGTGTACTTGGGACCTTAGTAGACGCCTACTTTCACGGTTTCGACAATATTGTGATCAAGGACGCGACAGCTACAACCTCACCTCATCACGGAGTCAGTAATGTTTTATTCAACGCAGAATCGGTATTAGTTTTTTTTTTGAGATTTAGATTGACGTCTGATTTTCACCCGGATTTGTAGATTTATGGGTTTGTTACCACTAGTCAGAAGATTTTGGATCAGTAGGACATGATTGGGGGGTTCGCGGCCCATGAATGAATTTCATGAATCTTCGTCATGTCCGAACCTTGTAAATAGTATATGATTGAAACTGGGAAAGGTCGGTTTAGCGATGATGTTTGTTATAGCATAACATGTCTTCTGTATTCTTGAAAGAAAGAAGCTATAATCGCATCAACAAACGTCGGAGTGAAAAAGAGCATCATTGGATGACGTACCCTAATTAGCGTTAGCTGAGTGCTCAGTGAATACTAGGACTAGTAGCTCCGTCACGATACCTTTTAGCGGTCTTTTCATAAAACCCACCTATTTGAGACCTTTTACCTTCGGGCTTGTCGTCATACGGTGAAAAATGTGTCGCTCTTTTTTAGTTGACTGATAAAAACTGCATTGTCGCGGCTGACTGCGAAGAAGTGTGAACCGAGAATCTGAGTCTAGTTTAGTAATATTGCTGATGTAATTGCAAATTTGTGACAGTACCGAAGTCACGGAGTTCAAGTAGCAAAGTAACAATCAGCTATCATCGACCTTTTGATAGCTTGTTTGCTGCTGAACGTTTGAAACTCTAGACTGGCTATTTCGCACGAGTTCTTCCTTTCTTATTTTCTATTTATGGATTATAGGCATACGATTTCGTAAAGCCTCATACACGAGCAACGAATCGGGGATCAGTCGGACAGGTTGCGACCTAGCTCAAGTAAATGGTACCTCAATATTCAATCTTCTTATCTTTTAGAACGGAACTCAAAATTATATATGGAATATCACTCGTAATTCGGCTTATTACATCGAACAAATCTAGCTTGAATGCCTACTCTCGGTCAGTTCATACTCCGGGTCAGGCCCATTTAGAAGTGACATTCATGGATGTATCCCTTGATTTTCGCATTCTGTCGGTCAATAATTTTCTCATGAATACGAAGGAACGTGGCTGGGCGGGGAAATGCTGTCCCTGTGGCACTCAGGCTGCAGCTTTCCAAAACCGTCTTTTTTTTTGGTGATTTAAAAGAAGAGAGGTATTGTATGTTCTACTGGAGATTGTTGCCTTTCCAATTAAACTGATGATAGACTCTCATTAAGCAATACTTTATCTGGAATCCGAGCTGTTTGAGACAAATATGCCCCAACAGCTTCAGTTGAAAATTTTACGGATGGGCTCGGCACCCGGCTGCCGCAACTGATTCCGACAGTAACCGATCATTTACTGCATACTGTTGTTAGCGAACGTGCAATCAGGTTCAGCTTAGGACGCGCATGTTCAATTGGCGTCCACGAGATTATAAAGTCTGCGAAATACTGAACTCAGAATCTTCGGCGTCGAACGTACCCATTGGCAAACTATGTCGGTTGTCAAGAAACTCGCTTTTCTAGTTCTTCTTGCGGTTCACACCGTAAATGCATCCACCCTCCCGAGTTCTGATGTAAAAGGTTCTCCTAATCATGAGCATCCACCTAAGCCGACCCCCTCCCACACAACGACTTCTCATAAGACTTCAAGTTCTCACTCTACGTCTTCGTCTGCTGTGTTTTCAGGCTCCACACCCCCGGCTTCGCTCAGTGTTCCTGCCGCCGTGACAGCTGGTCAATTTATGTCCACGGATTTTCTAAAGGCGTACTTTCCTGGTTTTGGTCCAACCCAGACCTCGGTAGAACCCCAGCCAGTGATAACCGATCCCGTTGTAAGCTTCTCCTTCCTCTTGAAGTATCAGTTCTCGTCATAAAACTTTCTCTCTAAAGACGCACGAAATATTTCCTCTCGACTTGACTAACCCTAAGACGATTCCTACGGCTAACCTGGAAGATCCAATTGTCCTCCCTCCTTCTCTTATAATTAATTCTCCGACCGTCTTGTCTCCGAAGCAGAATTTGTCTACTCCAGGCTCCATCGCACTTCGAGAAACCGCATTCAATAACATTATGGCGATCCTGCACAACGCCACAGGATCTTTTCCTACCGCCTGTAGCCAGTGCATGTCTAGTCTTCCGATTTTGAAACAAGTTGCCTTGGCGGTACCTTGGGAGGTTCCTCCTCTTCTTATCGCTCTGTGCGAGGCAACTGGCGCTTCCTGTGAGACAATTTTTTTTGACTTTTTTTGGAACAAAACTTAAAACAACACTAGCCTTCGGTGGTTGTTCAGCAGAATTCTCGGCAAACTCTGATGGTGCGATTGAAACGACAGTTATTTATTTTGCAAATGTCACCGGTCTTGACGGCCAAGTACGTTTTTTTTCATCCAAAATTAACGCTCACTACTTGAATCGAAAACTAACTTTGAACCTGACTGATTACAGTACATTTGCTCAAAGGGTATCGTTCCGTTACATAAGTCCTGTCCGGCACCTCCTCCTCCTGACAACACCGAACTTTTGAAGACTTGGTTCAAAAAGCCCAAGCCCGCAAACGCCGTTGCACCCAAGCCCAGCGGAAAAAAACCGTTGCGTGTTGTTCATATAAGTGATTTGTATGTCTTATTTTACTCTGTGTTCTGTCATAACATCTGAAACTTTTTCCCCTCCTTTCAGCCACATTGATCCTCGTAAGCGTTCTTTCATTCAGTTGGTTTCACGTACAAAAATGTTTTAAAAAAGGTTACACCATTGGAGCTGAAGCCAGCTGCGACCAATTCTTATGCTGTCGTCCTACGTCTAACACGTTAACGATCTTTGCTTTGACATGGGGCACAAAAACTAACGACACTCATTATAGGACTGCTGTCCCTCATGGTCAAATTTTAATGCCAGCACCACGATTCGGCTCCTTTGAATGTGATTCTCCATGGCTATTGGCCAACGCAGTTATGCACGCCATTGGTACCCTTACTGGCACTAAAGGTTAACCATACTATTTGCCATTTTGTAAAAATTTCCTCGCTAATTTCTTTTCAGGTGAACCTGAGACGTTTACAATCTTCACTGGTGATTTAACTTCGCACGACAACGATGACGCTTTGGGCAGAGATTATCTAAGATATACTGAGGCTGCCGTGTATCAACTGTTCAAACAATACTTGAATGGTCCTGTCTACGCTGCTATGGTAATTAGTATTCCATACTTCAATGCTTTGACTGCTCACCCTTTTATCGTTTTCCGTTTCGTTTCACAGGGAAATCACGACACCTATCAGCAAGCCTTTGATATTCCTCACATTTTGGGACCTCGATCGGTTTCGCAGCAATTCCAATGGAACTACGATCATCTGGCTGAGTAAGTATCAAGATCTAAAATACTCCAAATAAGTTGGCTAAAAAAACGTCTAGCCTTTGGCAAACGGAAGGATGGATTGACGAGCAAACCGCGGAAGCTGCGAAAAAACGTGCCGATTCATTTGTTTAAAAAATTGATATGGATAATACTCATCGATATATTTGCATTAGGTATTCTGCTTATTCCGTGCATACGAAGCAGGGTTTGAAAATCATCACGTGAGTTCTCCTCTTTTAGGATATTGTCTGAATTCACACGTTTTCTACAAGTTTAAACACCGACTTTTGGTACAATGACAAGTAAGTGCGCCTATGATACAATATCGAATTTGCCACGCTTACTCGAGACTTTTATAGCGATCTTAAGTAGGTTTTGCAAACTCTCTGTGAGAATATCTGTTAATAACTGACGAATTATTTTAGCTGCATCAATGTAAATGCGAGGCTTTTAAATTTAAAGCAATATACTGACCGTTATTTCGTCCAGGCAACCAATCCAGACATGAGTAGTATGTTGCGTTTCTTGACAGATGAGCTGCAAGAGGCAGAGGACGCGGGAGAACGTGTATGGATCGTAGGCCACGTTTTGCTGGGTAATGACCGCTTTACTTAACCTCGCTTTTGCTTTAATGACATTGCAAAGGATGGAGCGCTACCAACTCCTACCCTGGACCCTCGGATTTGTTCTACCAGATTGTGGATAGATTTTCTCCTCACGTTATTGCGAATATCTTCATGGGTCACATCCACGACGAAGTTCGATACCTCTATTATGCGTGAGCTTTATTTTTTAATTATCATTTTTCTTTTTTCTTTTCATTCTGTAATATGTATTCATTTCTGTGAATAGCAACAATGGAACAGTCATGAATGAAAATACTGCTGTTGCTACTACATGGGTTGGTGGGTCAGTGACTCCTTTGGCGGGATTAAACTCGGGTAAGCTATCATAGGTGTCGCATATACCTGTCCCGATACTTATGATGATATGCAGGATTCTCCATGTATGAAGTCGACCCGGAAACGTTCGAGTCAGTGATACGCTGTCGGTGGTCATCCCAGCCATAATTGATTGCTTTTTTTTACAATTAGCATCATGGAAGCTTACACCTGGTATTCCAATGTCAGCAGTTACCCTGAGCTAGATCGCGAAGGTGAAGGTCCCGAGTACGTTTACGTATATACCTCTGTTTTACGTTTTTTTTCTAATTCCACGATGATAGGTTCAAATTTGAATACAGCACTCGGGACGTTTACGGTGGTGGATTCGACTGGCCGGCGACTGCCCCTCTCAGTAAGTAACAATAACTTTTTCAAGAAACTTACAGTAACATTTTTTTCGTGTACTTTAGACGCGACTTGGTGGCACAAAGTATCAAAAGGTATGTCGTCCGCATTCCTCAAAGCCCTATGTCACTTTTCTTAAACCTGTCACTTATAGAAATGGAAACAAACCCTGACCTTGTAACCAAGTTCACGCTGAATCAAGGTCGTCAGTCAAGTCTTACTCAGAACGTATGTAGAGGATATTTTCGCTTTAGCGTTTTATGACTCAAGCCTTGCTATCCTAGTGCACCTCTACTGAATGCCAAGAAGCGAAAATTTGCTACTTGCGCAGTGGTTCTCCACAGATTGCCGCCCGTTGCCCGACTGGCTTCGGCAGCGTTCAAGAATAAACCAACTGAGCAATTTTGATCCTGGGGCTAGAATACTAACATACAAATTAAAACAGTCACTGTTAAACTCTAGAGAATGAAATAAATTCTTACAACGCGTATAACGCGACAGCCCCCTGTCCAAGAAAGCCACAGATGAAGTCAGACGCCTGCCCCTGATGTAGAAGGCACATACCGCGTACCAGGTGTTTGAGAGATGCAACACTAGGCGTCGGAAGCTGCATATATGTATTGTCAGTGAATTAGAGACTTTGTGAGAGCTCGAGCTTTGTATAACACTGTAACACTTTCACACTCTCCTGCAACTCTCCTGGTGGATTCAAAGCTGTGTATACGTACCAACCCAACATGATGTACTTAAATAAAAATATTTATCGCACCTGTCAATGCAACTAGTTTAATCATTCTGCTCAAGCGAACCTTTGATTGAGATGCTGTTCTAGATCTTGGCTCGCTAACGTACGTTGTTATTTACTATTGATTTTGGGGTCGTTTACGTAATCGCCCATGAGTTCACGCGCAATTCATGCGTTCACACGTTCACGTCTCAGCTTCAGCTGCTTCACACTTTTTTTGTGACTTTGTCTTCAATCCAACTATGTCTCGCTCCTTTTCCTTTCCTTTTCTCAACTCCAGGCATGACAGAGTCCCAAAGTTAATCAGATCAACTCCTGTATTGTTCCTCATCAGTATTACTCTTCTGACCTCCGTTGGGACTCTGATTGCACTATTTTTTCAATTCACGTACCACGACATTCCTTCGTTTTTGGGCTCCAAGATATCTCTGTTAAAGAATTACAATGACACATCAAATAAAGAACAGAATATGCAACCTCCGCTGAAGTTGGAAGATATTCGTTCTTACGAACGTGATCTGCCGCAACACAATCTATCACTACCTTTTCCAGAAGGTAGAGACGGCAGATTTGTCAGATTCTCGAATGAAATATGGGCGTTGGGCTTGAATAATCAGCTTCATAACCGGTACACGTTGTTTGACTTTCACCTTCGTTGCCTAATAGCTTGTACTTGCAGTCTTCTTCTATCGCATCTCGCGTTTCTGTCGAACCGTGCATACGTTTTCAACGATATAACTTTCGATCATGACTGGGATAACAGTCAATGGAATGCTCTCAATACGTTTATTTCAGGTCCGACGGCTGGTGGCCAATTTCCTCAAGTGTTGGCCACAGCTCATACGCCACGAGCAGTCCATGTATCCTTCTATCAAACAGTATGCCCTGAAAATGATGGAGATGAACATTATGCGAAACTTAAAGGTGAAGAAGTCAAGCTCGAGTTGAATATTACGGATAGCGATGAAGGTATCGATATCATGGAGAAATGGGCTAAAAAGTTACGCGAAATGCCAGAACGATGTGTCGAAGTAGTTGGAGGATCACCACATATTTTTGATTTTGGGTATTGACCTTCATTTCTGTGACGACGCGTTGCAACTGACTGCTCATCCTGAAACAGATTGTTTAGCTCGAAGCTTATTTTATCACTATACCCCTCAATCGCGACTTCTCCTGTGATCACGCAATATCGCTGGTCTGATGTAGTCCTCCGTGCTGTTCAGAGAATTACCCCTTCAATTGTCTATCCTAATCAAAACTCTCGGTCTGTTGTTAAACACGATTCAGACAGTCAGATCGGCCTTTCTTCCAACCCACTTCTTTCCACCTTAGCTATACACCTTCGCCGAGGTGACTTTTCCGAGCACTGTTACAACCTCGCCGATATCGGCTATCCATACAACAGCTGGAATCTGTTACCTGGCCTACCTGACAGATACGACGAACCTCAATACCAAAAAATTACTATAGACGAAAATCCGGCAGAACTAGCGCGTTTCTTGAAACACTGCTGGCCAACAGCAGATCAAATTGTGAAGCGTATCAAAGAAGTCACGAGAGAATATTATGCAACGCTTTCGGAAAGCGAGTTTGAACCACTGAGCGTGTACATTCTCACCAACGAGCGCAATATCACATGGTTGACCCAACTTAAGGATACCATATCAGCAATCCGACTACAAGACGTTCTCCCTTTCAATACTCGTGACGAAACTGTGTTCATGCGCGTTTCCACAAGTAGGGATATGTTGCTTTTGGGAGAGGCCGAATTACTAGCCAAACAGGCCATTGATATGGCGATCGCCGAGCGTGCAGGGTTGTTTTTAGGAAACGGGGTACGATACTCAACAATAAGTAACTTTTTACAAGCTAACTTATTATCTTTTTTTGTGTGCAAACAGTTTTCCACGTTAACGGCAAATATCAATCTATTGCGTTTGTCCAGAGAATTCGGACCCCAAACATGTAGATTTTTTTGAACAACAAAAAAACTTTTAGATAATTTATTCGGACTATTGACTTCATCATAGGTATATACATCGTTGCCTCTTACAATAACATCACAATAGAATAATAACAATTTGCATCTTTCCAAATAGACAATATACATGGTGCCGAAAGTCTTATCCATTGTTAGTTTACATGACTGCGGTGAGATCCGCTATCACCCCAGACCAGCCAATCCGTTGTGCAATTCTCAACTTGTATTAAGCTCATGTCCTTAGAAGCTTAAAGCAATACGCCGCAGGGTTCGCCGTAAACGTTCACATGGTAATTAGGACCTTAGGCCAACGCCAGGTCCCTTAACTGACATAGCGTTCGTGACCAAGTGCAAGCGGGATGCCACGGTCAAATAATTTAACCGAAAGATTCTGATTTATACTTTTCACCTTTCTCTCATAATCAGTAGACTTACATAGTATCGGTAAGTCAAGATAAACAAATCTTTCTTACCCACTATTTTATTGTACATGTTGCACAACTTTATTTCCTTGTACTACTCGACGGCGTGCCATGACCGACCCGGAGCTGGACAATAAGTTGCAATGGTGTCCTCAACGGTTTGGACAACAAGGACAACAAGGGCATTACCCTTGGCTTGCCTCGTAAAAATACCCCACAAGGAGGCTGTACTCACTAAAGAGAAACAAAACAATTGGTTCGGGTGCCATTTTTTCTTGTTGCGCCCTTAGTCAGGCCTTTGTGAACAGTCAGCAGTGAATGCGTATTTAATCCAAACAAGATTACGCCTTTGACTCATTCGCTCACCTCGTATAACTCTCTGAGTCATTAACATATCCTATTCTGCTCAAATTTATCTTCCTACAAAGAATGTTCGGCTTTCAACTCTCTGCATTCGCAAATGAAATTTCCAAACGTAAGATATTACAAATTTTGTTCCAAATAATGATGGTATGAACTCAACGAATGGTAGAACTGTCGAGGGCGGCGTTCCCGCCTCTCTGGAGGATGTTACCAAATTTTCCCTTGAGGACTGAACGTGAAAACCGACACTCGTTCTCGGGCTCTCTGCTATCAGTATCTTCCACCCCAGTCTCTTTCCCTTCCGCCCATGGCTTCTCTCAGGCTATCTCTTCCCTGCCACCGGTCAACTCTATGTACATGTCGTCAATCTTCCAGTGGACATCAGACTCAGTCGTCAACAACTTGAAAGCGGTGTTCGACCGACTCTCAGTGACTGAGAAGCACATTGAACCGTCAAATGTGCTTCCACAGATAGTTGAGAGATCTGATGAATCTGATCGACCAGGAAAGGTGACTCTCCCGTCCCTCTCTGAGCTGGGACTCTTATCCTATGGCCGTCTTCCGAGTCCCGACCAATACGCATCGCCGTCCAGATCTCTTTCAATTCCCCCATCACCGTCCCGTAAGTATCTTAATAACTTCTCCACCTGAGAACCCAATAACCGCCGTTATCAGTGTCAATTCGCTCCCTCTCAGACTCCGGCTCGGAGTACGAAAGTCTGAGCGATTGGATGGAGGGGCTGTCTTTGAATGACTGACGATCCCGTCGTTCGTTTCGTTGGTTTTACTCCCATTTTTTCCTCTCGCCTTGTACAATTATATCAATAGCACTTAGACCAGTTATACCCATACATATATACCCGCACGCAACAATCATGTATACCCTTTCATCATGTATATAGGCATCGCGCAGATCCTATAATTTCCTGTAAAATACTTTTCTTAGTCGGATAGAGTAATGTACCAACCGCGGATGATGTGCGAGATCGTATGAGGAGAAGGAAAGCAGGATAGTTGAATCGTCTCACACACGGGCTTTTATGCCCGAAGAACAAGCGAATCGATGAAACCATCATAAATCGTTATAAATTTATTGTGCATAATTCATTGTCTTCATTTATTTCTTTATACAAAAACATGTTTATATTGATATTAAACAACAAACAATATACTAGTACATGTGTCGAAAGAAAAGGTAGTAAACAACCGTAGCCCAATAAAGAAGAAATCTTTGCGGCCGTTTCATTACGTGGCTTCGACGAAAGAATACATTTTAATCAAAATCTAGAAAAAAAATCTAAAGTTTAGAGGGGTCGATGAGGAATGCCGGAGCTTGGAATTTAAGCTGCTCCGCAATGATTTGTTCGTCCAATCTGGTGCTCCACTGTAAGGAAGCATCACTAGAAAACGCAACTTGAGGACAGTTCCCGTTGTCAAAGAGGTGTTTGTTGATAGGAGGATTGGGGTTGAAGAAGACATGTCCGTGAGGGTTAACGCACTTGGCTTTGAGATTTGGAGCTTCCCAGGGTGTTTGGAATTCGGGGAACGTGTTCAACGGACCAGTAGCTCTAACGGAGGTGTTCGTTAGAGGTGGGTTCAAGACGACGGTGTTCTTGTACCCAGCCTGATCAGCAACGAATCCGAGAACGTTGTTCATCGTTCTGGTAAAAGTACGGTTTTTTTAATTTGATAATGAGACGGGAAAAGAGCGACTCACTTGTTAGTGTCTTGTCTTCCGAGACAGTTCAGACCCCAGTTGAGCTGAGTAGTCGAGAGAACAGTGTAGTGGTTGTAGTACGTATTGTCCTTAGTACCGCGAAGATGTTTAGGGACTCCGTTCCCAACAGCGACAGTGTAAACTTGGTTGTTTCCAGGGCCCATGTCGTTCTCGTCAAAGGTAACAAATACTACAGTTTTTTCACCGTTGAAACGCTCGTCTTTCAAAAGCGGTAGAAGCCAGTATTCTAACCAATCTGATCCAAAGGGTTCGATACCGGTGTCGTGGGCGTCGTTATCGATATTAGGCGTGACGAAAATGAATCCAGGCAAGCTATCAGCCCCAATATCATTAGCAAAGTCGTTAAAGTTTCTGAGGTTTGAAGCACGACGGGGGTTCTGGTTAGTAGAGTTGTAGTCGGCCACCTGATGGTGTTTGCGTTGGTAAAATGTGTTGGTACCGTTGTTTCCGTTCAAATAGTTTGGAGAACTATAACTGTTTATAATGGCAAATAACTGAGCGGAGATAGTTCCTTTTCAAAAATTGAAACGTTACGAACGTCTTTCCATTGTAACCATTGCAAGGCATGTTTTCTTGGTAGCTCGCCCAGCTAATTCCTTTCTCCTCAAGAAGGTCAACGATGGTTGAAACACTATGATAACGCCATTCAAATAATATGTTGTATGCTTGACATATGAACTCACTTAGCAGGTATATAGACCATATCGTCGGACTCCAAACCGAAAGTGTCGCCACCAGCCATAGGAACGTAGTTTGGTTCGGAAGGATGGTAAAGACCGTGGTAGTTTGTGTAGGTTATCCCCATTTGGGAAAGTTTTTGAAAAGCGTCCTGTAATAACAAATTGATAAAGATGCCGCAAAGCCATACAAAAACAGAACAAGCTCATACTGTCGTTGCAGCGGCATCAAAGTTGGTATTCTCCATCACAACCTAAAAACCACAAATTGTATATCAATGAGAGAACTCGGGAAAAATGAAAAAGAGACGTACCGTGACGAACCTGTCGAAGACAATACCGGATCGTAATTTTGATCGAGGAAGAGTGAAGTTGGATTTCCCAACATAATTCGGAGAGGGCTGGGTAGGACTCGTGGAAGGAGGAAGAAAGGTCAGACTCTGTATGAATATTGGCGCGTTAGCGACGAGTTGCATGAAATGAACTCATAACATGACCAACCTGAGCGGCGAAGGCTACACGAAGGGTCGCGAACAAAATGACGAAGGAACGGAGAGAGATCATCATGAAAAAGAGTCAGCTATCTCGACGATAATTGGCCTTGGTGTATCACTCGACTAGATTATATTTTACTTGTCTAATTTATAGAATTGGAAAACATAGGAACTTTATTTTGATTGAGCCTATCAGGAACCCACGTGCTGAATGACTACCTTAATTCACGCTTACTATTCAATAGCGAACGAGTGACAAAAGTTCCTGCACGTTCGTTTAATAAATTATTACCATATGGATCTTTGGCGATCAGGAACGCTGCAGTTGAGAGTCCCACACTTGTTTCTATTGAACCCGATAGTGTGAGGTCATAACCGAGTCAGTTCTTCAAGGTAAATAAAGTTTGAGAAATAAATACAAATACAACATTTTCATGCATCAGCCCTCATACGCGTGAATCAAATGTGTCATAAAAATTCTCGACACGCGAAGTGAATTCACTTCACTGATAATTACGCTTATGGACCGGGCCGGTAACGCCAAGGTTCCTGATTTTTGTCGGCACAGGCTTGGAGCTATGTACATACGAATCCTCGGTGTTAGAGTGCGGCCCTGCACGGCGTGCGTACATAGAGGAGAAGCTCCAACGCTGATTCATAGAACCTTACCCGCAAAAGAAAGATGTGGCTTGATTTGATATACAAACCTGGGTTTGTGCGGAGTGAATCGAGTCGCACGAACAGCGTTCTCTGGTTCAGAAAGAACAAAACTGGAGTCGCCGAATCAAGTGTTTTCCAGTATACCCTTTAGTGACAGCTGAGAAACCAACGTGCGTTTTCTCGCGAAAATCAATCCCCAAAACATCACCTCAATTGGGAAAGTTGGCAGAATATAATACATAGTCGATCCTCCGGCCGGTTCTTGGTATCAGGTACGCCGAAGAAATATGCAGGGTCAGTGTTCTTGTACTACAAAGTCCGAAAAAATGAAAAAACCAAATTAATTGCAACCACGGATTGGATCTCGTTATGTAAAAATAATCTCAAACCAAAATGACAATTATTTTAAGAAAACTACAAAGAGCTTTAGATTACACGCAACTGAAAGTAATACTACTAATACATATGACCATGTTCTTTTTCGAATTGACAGAGGAAGAATTTCCCTGGATAAGTTATAGATTGATTTTTTGACTAATCAATCAAGCCAAAAGCGATATTTTTATCCCTGCTTAAATAATGTGACACAGTGACACTAAAGCAACGTTCATTTTCGTCGAGGATAATCGATGATCCCAAGAGGAAAGGAACGGCGATGTTCTTGGCACACAATACTAAAAAGGGCAAAAAGCTCGAGAGTATAAACCGTTGACTGAAAGACACCGGAACGGGATATCGAGAGAATCCCTTTCTCCCAGCATCCATACACAATTTTAGTATGATAGCGAGGTATGTTAATCAACCTACAATATTTTGTGTAGTGCATTGATAAGTCGATTTGACGAAGGATGTTTGACCAAGTATGTAAATTTGTGTCGTGCGAATATATCCGAGTCTTCCACCGTCATACCACACTATCATTTCCAAAAGATTAGCTGATATGCGGACGATTGATCGGTCCGGCCTCTGCAGCTCAACGAGATTTTAGAAGAGAAGTCTGAAATGTTAAATCTCAAACTTGAATTGAGTACCGGGACACCATGATATCGATGGCAATGAAAGCCAAAAGCACGTAATTTTTCAAAGTCTCCTCCTCCAACACGCTACCAGAACCCTGATAAACAGGTAGACAGAATCAGTCTCTCTTCTACATA
Organism: Phallus indusiatus; assembly: GCA_027605045.1. Lineage (NCBI taxonomy): Eukaryota > Fungi > Basidiomycota > Agaricomycetes > Phallales > Phallaceae > Phallus > Phallus indusiatus. The sequence continues at coordinate 91,553 of JAQFWX010000119.1, read as the reverse complement.
TTCGGCGAGGAATAGCCTGAAATTGCGTCATTTATCGAAATAGGCAAATCGAGGCAGATCGCTAGTTAATTTATTAGTCCTCGTTCAGCGTCTGAAACTTGATAGCCGGTCGCACTAAAAATAGCTTACATAGTCAGGCTGAAGCTCGCTTGTAAAATTCACGAACGCGGATCACTACTGTAATAGCACTATAAACTCATAATGGGTTCACGGACCTGAGCATTGAAAGTTACACGGAAGCGTCGCAAGCAAAATGACGATAGAACGGAGAGAAATCATCACAACAAGCCAGCCATCCAACGATACTTGGCTTTGGCGTATCAGCCATGCCCAATGTATAAAATCCGAGAGTAAGCCAACTGGTTAATCAGAAAACGCATGCGCCGAATCGTTCCTAAACGTGTGTCCTTTGGACTCAAATGGTTTGAAAAATGTCCACGCTCCTAATGTAAAAATACTCGACAACCAGAAACAAAGTTAGCTCTCTGACTGCGAAGTCGACTCCGAGCTCTGCATTTCCCATTGCGCTGAACTCCTGAGCGGTAGTAATCCGGGGACAAACTTCCAAGATTCAAAAGGTACATATACAAATCTTTTTTAGCATTTTTGCTACCCTTGAAATGACAAATACGTGAAGGATTCGCAATGCATGAAAGTCTATATGTATTTACTCTAATTAAGTTTGTTTAGATCCGAGACCGAGGGCCGGCGAGAAAGAAAAGGCTCCTGGTTTTTGGAACTTCCTAATTACATGTGCGCAGGCAGCAGTCAATGGTGTATTTACGGTCTTTTCTGAAAACTCAAACCTTTGTGTTGCAGAATTCGTTGATGAAGCAGAGGTTCCGGCTTCAATTCATAAAGCCTAAACTCATCAATGAAGATGTGATTTCATTTACCTGCCAAGAAGTTGATCGAGCCACATACCACCTGAAATATTCAGGGTGTCAGAAAAGGAAATTCGACCCCGTGAGATGGACCTTTCAATGGATGGTAATCTTGGCAATAAGAGTACCAACGTGCGTTCGTACTTTGGGAAAATCAATCACGAAAGCGCTTAGAATGAGAAAGTTGACATGTATCGGCGAACCCTTGGAATGCAGCACATGGAACTTACGTGTTCATCAATGTGTAGTCTCAAATCAGGACAAGCCTCTCGAACAAGTGAGCGAAGTCTCGTTCCTTTTCCCAATTGTGCCGAAAAGACTATGCATAATCTCCCTTGAATTCATTGAAGGACATCGTGAAAGTTAACCATTATCTCTTTCATTAAGGATGCTCTCGAAAAATATCAGAACGGCGATGATCTGGCCGCAGAGACGCACGGCGCGCGGGCATGAAGTGCACGAGCTGTTGATCGAAAGGCGCCTTGACGGGATGTTAATGTTTCCCACAATGTACACATACACAAACAATGATTAATTCATACATAGCAACTGTTTCTTGTGCATATGAAACGAAAAATACTCGTCTTACAGGGTATGTAGTGATGATATCCATCGCACCAGATCGCACCCCGCAAATATCGTTCTTCCTGTGTCATGAAGTCGTTTGGATTTTTGCTCCAAATAATCGAATATGAATGAAGCGAACATAACCATCCAAATACCGTACTTACTTTGAACCATATACAGAGCCAATTTTTTGTTTACATGTTCGTGTGTTCAGTGCCATCATCCATGAAAACTGTCACATTGTCACGTGCATAGAGGCGTGAGAAAAGAGCATTACGTCAGACTTTTGCCTCGTGTTCTTTCGCGTCGGAGCCCAATCGATAAGGGCGAGAACATTAGGCAGAACAATCAAAAAAACATGCTCTCTTCCAGCCACGATCAAGCAATACCCGATCCATAGCAAATATCCAGAAAGAATATCCTTTGTACAATTTTGAAGATACCATCCCTAGTAACACGAAAGACGGATTCATATATAGGAACCAACACACTATATTATATTGACAATGGCTCGCCGAGGAGGAACACATACGCCAGTCGAGCAAACGACGCCTTTTATTCCGCCAACGCACATAGAGGACAGCGGTTCATCAACTGGTCCTTCTCCTGATAGAATGTACGAACCCTTGGGTCCAGGTCGAGGAGGAAGAGGAGGAGGAGGAAGAAGAGATCCTGGTGGTGCTGGCCCGCCTGGACATGGATACCCTCAACAAGGATTCCCCCACGGCGGATTTCCTCCTCATGGATATCCACCACCACAACCACCTCCAGGAGTTCCTTTTTTTCCTTCACCTTCTGCAGGTTATACACCGTACCCTCCTAACTATTATCCTTATGGCGCTTATCCACCCCCTCCCGGTCAAGGGGGCTACCCTCCCCCACACCCCGATCTAGACGGTAGAAGAGAAAGAGACGGCGGACGAGGAGGGCGTGGCGACCCTCGTGCAGGACGATTCCAACATCCACCCCCTCCTCCTCCTCCTCCGCCCCCTCATCCATATGCATCTCCATTTGGCGCGTACTCATCGCCTTACGGTCCAGGTTACCCTCATCCTTTTCCACCACCTCCACCGTTTGGCGTATCTCCGTACCCTGGGATGCCCCCAATCCCAGGCGCTCCTATGCCTGGAATGTATCCTGAATCTGAATTCGAGGCGCCACACCGATCTATCGTCCGACCACCAAATTTGTCCGAGATGGAGCTCGATAAATGGACGCCGGGCTCTTCCTGTAAGTGGATTAGGAATAATTACGTTTCTTTGTGTCTTATTTTCATTCAGATGGCCCGGTCCTTTCACCATTTCAACTATCGCTACTCGGAGTCGCCCTCGAAATAAACCCACTCTTGAAACCTTTCACAGAACACTCCGCTCCAAATCAACCTCACCTCGAATACAACGTTCTCTTTCCCCCAAATCTCGCTCATCGCTCTGACGACGAACACAGAATATCGTGGGCAAGAGGTCGCAACGAACCCGCGACACTCCCACGCATGTCCGAACTGCGTCTGATATCCAAAAAGTACCCTTGGGTAATTGACATCGAAGCTTCAAAAGCCGACGAAGGAATAACATGCATCGAAGTCATACAAGCCATTCATAGAGACGCAACCATGAACGTGCGCGCTAAAACATTCAAGAGTCTTCCTCATCGCTCGCAGAGTCTCGTGAGCAAGCAGTACAACCATAATAGAAGCACTTCGCGTAATGCTCCAGGAGGCGCATTCGACTCCGGCTTGAAAAGGGGCGATTTTATGTTAGAATTCGTCATGTTCAATGGACTGATCAACGATCAGGAGCTGATTGCTGAGCGGTTCAAAGTATCCGGGCCCGGATGGAATGGACTCCAGGGACGAGATCCAACTAAGAAGCAGAGTTATCCCGCTACGCTAGTTTTTAATCTGGATAATCCTCTCATGTCGGATTCTGCAAGTATGTTCGAATCTGGTCCCGATACGCCGTTTGAAGAAGCTGAGACGGCTTCCGAGGCGGGTCCATCACGGCAGTAGTGCAACGTAAATGCAGTAAATAGCGTTTCTCACTGGAAAGTTTTGTATCGTTTTTGTTCTGCAGTTTTGTATGTTGTACAATAATACTGTCATTTAAGAATCCCATCCTTAAAGCCTGGACCTTTTCCTCACACCCCATCCGTGAACAAAAATCTGCCTCACTTCCTCCAATCGCAATCCCGCCGTCTCAGGGTACCACCCTAGACAGAATATCCACCCCAACAAACACAAACCTGCATAAAAACCAAATGCTCCCGACGGAGTAATACGATTCATAAGTGACAGATACGTCGAGTTGATGAGCAAATTGCACGACCAATTTGTGGCCGTTGCGAGTGATGTGCCGATACCTCGGACTATTGCATGGATGAGAAGGAATTTTCGAATAATCGAAGCTGAGCCTGAGAACTCGGACGTACCTTCTAAGCTGAATAATTCTCCTTGCTGCCAGGGGACATTTCCTAATCCTGTAGCGTATGACGCTACGAATAGGATCATACTCAACAAGACAAGTGCAGACCATGCGTTGGAGTATTTTGTCCCTTCAACCAACTGGTTATGTGTCTGAAGTGTCAAAACTTTGAAAGGAAGGGTATTAAATTAACGGACATCTGATGTTCATAATTCGGTACTCACAGTGAAACGAAATAGCTCCTAAACCCAACCCTACAATCATACCAGGTGAAGTTGTAATCATAATCCTCCTTCTCCCGATGATATCAATGTATTTAACAGCTACGAGTGTGAAAAGGAAATTTGTCGCTGCGATGATCGTTCCAACTGCCGTGGGATTATTGAATCCTATAGATTGGAATAAACTCGCGCTGTAGTACATTAGCGTGTTGAAGCCGCAGAGCTGTTGGAATGCTTGGAGAACGCATGCTACGACTGCAAAGGTAGTTCAGCTTGAGTGGAGACAGTTTGGTTTCAAAAACATACTTAAGGCTCGTCTGTTTACGCCCTCAAAAAATAACATCTTTGATCGCTGGGAGAAAGTATAGGAATTCATTATCGTGATGCTCTGCTGGACGTCCTCGCACAGCGCATGAAGTTGAGAATCAACTTCCTCCTCCTGAGCCGCACTTTTCTCGTCTTTATTATTCTCATCCCCTCCATGCATCTTAACACCACAAACCAAAGCCAACACTTTCCTAGCTTTATCAACCCTCCCCCAACGCACCAAAATCCTCGGACTCTCAGGCATAAACACCAACAAAACAGCCTGCACAAACGCAGGAACAGCACCGAGCCCAACCATCCACCTCCACCCGCCTCTCGTGCGCTCGAAAGCCGCGCCAATCCCATACGCAACGACCTGTCCCCCCGTGATGAGGACGACATTAAGGGTGACCATTCGTCCGCGCCATTTCCAGTTGCGCGGGCTGAGTTCTTGGATGTATACGGGTGCGACGCAGGATGCACCGCCGACGCCTAATCCGACGAGAAGACGGCCTGCGATCATCGTTCGGACGTTGTGTGAGAGAGATTGGACTAACGCTCCTGCGATAAAGAGGACGTCGGCTATGAGAAGGGAGGGCCGGCGTCCTGTGTAGTCGGACGATGCTCCGGCTGCGAGACTTCCTAATAGAGCTCCGAGTGTTGTCGCTGATGTTATTAATTCCTATATAATGAATGATGTCGGGTTTTTTATAAGATTAAGTGTGCAGGAGACAAAGTATGTACCTCTTGTAGATCACTTAATTTTTGAGGACCTAGGTCGCTGCCGATTGTGACGAGCGCACCACTTATGACGCCTGTGTCATATCCGAAAAGTAAACCGGATATACTGGTGAGTAAGACAAGAAGGTAGATCGTCAATGTTGGACGGAGCGAAAAAGACGATGCTGGAGAAGAAGAGACATTGAAATCGATATTTTTGACTTTATCATCGCTCCTTTGGGGATCATCAACAGCAGAGTCGACAACGATTTCATTATCGATTGATTCCGATGACTTTCCTCGACGATCTTGGTGTTTGGACATTCTTTAAAACGCTCAACAGTGAATCTGAAACGGAACCAGTTTCAGAGGTTAACACCGATCTTTGCTTTGTCTAGAATCAACGACGTTAAAATTAAACATGAGCAAGACGGTCAGTGCCACGTTTACCTTGATAAGGGAATGAGGAAAAAAGAGGGTGGAAAAAAAGAAGATTTGCTAGTCTTGGCCCCACTTATATATTTCTGTAATTGTCGGATATCATCCTGTAAATGGTGATTGAATCAATACCGTGCGGCGTGACTGGTATACGGCATACTCATAATTTCAATTGAATGGCGGGACTCGTGACTTGGAACAACCTTGTCCTTTCTCTTCTTTTCCCTCTCTGTCCCATATGGTTGGAGCTTCCATTGGCGTCATGGATTCGAACTTCGGACCGTCGCACACCCACTAACTTGAAGCTCCTGCGCCGAGTTCGAGATTCAACCTGACGTTTAGGCTGACAATTGTTGAGATCTTCGTGTTACCAATAGAAGACAGAGTAAAGCACTCGTACGAGCACATTAATTCAGGTCAAGTCATTTCGGAGAGCTCCGAGCTCATGCTTCTGGCATACCTGGCCGCGGTCAATAATTAGGGAGACGCTCAGGTGATCAAAGAAATGTGGCGCAACAATCTACACTGTGCGGACGATATTAGATCCGATACAATACCTTCCTTTTACTGTGCATACCTTGGACAATACAATCAACGATGATCAAGGGACAGCCCATCGCCGAAGAGGAAGAGCTGAAGGTTTTACGCGTACCTCATGCACTGGCAAAGCCAAGCGTGTGAGAAGATCGCCTTTTAAAAATCTAGTTGGCGAACAATAAAAATTTCTTCATAGAAGGTACTGATTGGACCCCTTGGATTCTTTAACGTTTTGGGGAACGGACTCCGGAGTAGCGAATAGCGGCAGGCGGAACTTTTAGACGCCCGGCATGGAAGGTGAACACAACCTGTGCCACGGACTTTCCGCCGGTTAACGCTTTGATATTTATCATAAATAACCTCGCCTCCTTTCTTGTACGTTTTTTCTCTTTTCTTTCTCCCACATTGCTTTTTCTCTAAAATTTGTTTTCCTGCGTTTCGTGGGTTACCTCAGTCTGAGTTTGGCGTGGGACGACTAGTCACGAGAACGGCTGGCTGGGTACTAAGCCAGAGTATAGAATTCGTTGTACGTTGTTTCTACAAAATCCATCCTTTACGATTGTTAACACCACGTCTGCTGCGAAATATCCTTCAGCATAGTCTATTTAAATTTCTGCAGATCTCGCACCACCCAGTCATAACGACCTCTTTTACCCTATTCAACAACCTGCTCGCATTTATAAGATAATCTACACATCCATGACAAACATCAGCGTCACAGAAACAACACCTCTATTGATAGAGGCAAGGCAAGAGCCCAATGCCGATGATGTTCTCGTCATTACCGTCGACAATAGCGATGATGCGAACGTGCAGGCCGTCGTAGAACCTCATGGTCAATCGGATGCTGGTTCATTAGCAATTTCCTCCCCATCAAAAGACCCCGAGAACGATTCTCGTGCCCTTGGTCCAATGGAAATCACACCTTCCAATAGAAGGTTTATCCTTGCTGGCATATGGATGGGTACCTGTCTTGCCGTAAGTACACCCGAAGCTTTATTGAGCTTGGCAATTCCCTTTAAATGACATTCCTCCGATTCCTGTAGTCCTTAAATAGTGCGTTATCATTTCTCTTTTGAATCCAATCGAGTTGTATTATTAATATATATCCTATCATAAGGCACCCTCGTCGCCACCCGTACGTGACTATTTTCATATCAACTTCTGTGGTATAATGTTCAAGCACCACCCACCTTCCTTTTCACAGTCGTCTCCTCCATTTCATCAGAATATCAAGCGGCAAATCAGGCAAGTTGGCTAGGTACAGGGTGCGTCTAATATCCATAACAAGCCGAGAGCCAATCACAAGATTCATATTCGGGTAACAAAAAAACCAATCCACGCAGGTTCCTTCTCGCAACATGCACTTTCACACCACTCTACGGGAGATTATGCGATATGCTGGGTCGTCGTCGTGCGCATCAGACAGCTGTCTTATTTGCAGGACTCGGGACACTATGTTGTGGGTTATCTCGGAATTTACCAATGCTTATCGCCGCCAGATTCGTAAGCTTCATGATCCACCGCCCCTATCTTGACACATCGTTTTTTACTCTTTCTCCCCTTCTCTGAAAGTTGAGCGGCGCAGGAGGAGGCGGATGTTATGTTACGGCTTCCGTTATTACGAGCGACATGTATAGTCTTAGGCATAGAAGTCTGACACAAGGAATTGCGAGTGTATTCAACGCGGTACGTTTTTTTTTTAGCCATGGGTAATTTCACCCATTCACATTACTTTAGGCTGGTCAAAGCATCGGTGGGCCAATTGGAGGCTATATCAGCGATCGATATGGTTGGCGCTGGGCTTTCCTCCTTCAGATGCCTATCTATGTCGTATCGTTCCTTATGACGGAATATAATCTCAATTATGTAACGCCGGTATGTGCATTCCGAAATTACACCGTCTCCTATAGTTCTTAAAGCTACGTTTATAGGGTAAAAGTAAAAACACTAAAGAGACAATCAAGAAAATTGATTATGGTGGTAGTCTATCGCTTTTCCTCTCGGTAAACTTTCTCTATTTTGCATATGTCTGTACCGTGTAAATTCATACTCTTTCAGATCGGCTCTTTCTTGGCTTTCCTCAGTTTCAAATACAATGAAGAACTCCCTTGGGACTCTCCTCGGGTGATAGCGTCTGTAGTCATGTCTATTCTCATGGCCATTGTCTTTGTCATCATTGAATTGTTCGTCGCCGAGAAACCTATCATGGCGCCTTCGCTGTTGAAACAACGCATACCAGTTTTAGTCGGGCTCAGTAACTTTTTAGTGCGTTATAAGAATTTTACTTATCTAGTTGTTGCACATCTAATCACTGAAAAAAACAGATATCTGTGTCTAATATCTGTTCCTTATACTTCTTTCCGATGTTCTTCGAAACTGTCATGTTGACTTCTGCATCTACGGCTGGATCGCATTTGCTCCCAAAGAGTGTCGGAATGACAAGTGGATCTCTGATCGCTGGGTAAGTTGATGTGTTGCGTAGTCACGATACCTCATTTGGAGGATTTGGAGGATACTGATTGTTTTTTTAGAATGATTATGTCAAAAACCGGAAAGTACGGACTGCTATGCAATCTAGGCGGATTGGGTAATATCATCAGTACCGTAAGTAGTAGTAAAGGCAATTACCATTTGATTGAACAACCTCAATATGTTCTTTCTCGCGTTTAGTTCCTTATAGCAACCATGGATGAAAACTCGAGCTGGGTGGTACAATGGTTTAGTATTGTTGGTTTCTCTTCACGACTACTGCACACACAACGCCTATTAAACAACTTTTTTTCGTGTAGGCACCCCTCGGCTTAGGTTCTTCAATTGTGAATCAAGCGACCCTCATTTCTTTATTGGCACATGTTCAACGTTCGTCTTGTTTTACGGTGGCTTTTGGCGTCTCGAGTTGTACTAACCAATCACCCCCCAAAAAAACAGAAAGTCAAATCGCTGTCGCGACAGGCTTTGGACAACTCTGGAAATGTATAGGACAGGTTACCGGTGTAGCCATTCCGTCCGCTGTATTCCAGTACCTTCTCACTCGTGAACTGAGCGCACGGATTACTGGTCCTGGTTCGGATGATGTGTGTATGCTTTAAATAAATGTCGATATTTCTCTAATCAATATGGTTTGGGTTTTTAGATTATAAATCGTATTCGGCATTCTTCAAGACTGGTCAAAACTCTACCACTCGACCTTCAAAGAGCCGCTCGTGACTCGTATGGTGTTGCCCTACGAAGGGTATTTTGGTATCTCGCGCTTTCTACTGTTGTAGCCTTTCTTATTCGCTTCGGGGTAATGTTTTGTTTTCCGATGCAAAGAATTCTTATATTTACTTTATTTCACTTTTTCGATTATTCTAGATTTCTGCGAAGTCTTTGGATGATCCTACATCGCTTCGTCATAAGAAGGAACATGCGCAGCAGCAGCATGAACGGGCCGAGGGACAAAGGCAAGGTCGAGACGAGGGTACTATGGACGCTGATACCCCTCAAACTCAAACCCAAACAGGGAGGACTAATAATTCAATAATGAACGGAAATGGGACTGTTGTCTGAATTAACACCCTCCCTTTACTGCCAGCGGAGCTGGGCACTCCGCCATCAGACTAGCTCACTAGTCGTCTAAAATAGTATATGTATATCGATTCTCAAACCTAGACTTTTACTATTCCTTTTCATTTTTGTGGATTAGCGTACATATGTAAATAGTACAAAACTTCAGCATTAATCTGAAACCTTGAGCTTGATAAAGACTGACAAGACCTGCGCGGTGGTGCATTCACGTGGCTATCAGGGGCAATGTGACACGCGTTGTCACAGGTTTTTGTCCCAAGCCCGTCCTTAACCTTGCCTTACTAACCCGTCCTTTCTACTCCGTCTACCTATGCCACCAAAACGCAAAGCTATTGACTACAATTATACCGGAGAAACTGTCGCTAGACGGTCGAAACGTATCAAAACCGTAAATGCTGAGGCCGGAAGTTATGAACAGCTGGAATTCCCAGTTGAAGCTCCAGTTGAAGCTCCCGTTGAAAAACGTCTCGCGAGACTGAAACCATCCTGTCCCAAAGCTATTTCTGAAAGAGTCGATCGAGTTATGACACAGCGGTTTTTTATGATTGAGCGGGAGCGAGATGATGGTGAATTGAGAGAGGAATTTAAGGTTTTGGGATCTACGTGGGTAGACTGCTATTTTTGCTGCTCATTTGATGTGGTTTGATGTATTATATTAGAGGAAACGTGGGCGATATCATTAATTAAAATCTCCGGTTTAAATCGTTTGATTAAATCGTTGTCTATTAGGTCTATACTGTGGTAATTGATAGGCTTCCTTCTTGTGACTGTAAGTGGCTGAGCGTCTCCGGAGTCTTTTTCTTTGTCTTTGATGGCCGATTTTTTGTATTCCACCAGGTCCCGATGCGTCAAAGGGGAACCATTGTAAACATATTCTTTTTGTTTTTTTAAAAGGTACGTGTGCAATGCATGATTTTCGAAAACATGTCTCATGACCCATACAGTCTTGGCTGTTCCTCTCAGCTCTCATCTCTACTACCAAAAGTGACGTATATTCTTTAGCTGAACATCCGTCATCCAAACTGATCTTAATTTAGAGCTTTGATTACCTCTGAGCTGGAAGAAATTTTCGCCAACGCTCCTGTAGCTCCCAACTCTTTGACGAACAGTCGCATCAAAGCGGCGTATGCGAAAGCCACAGGAAAAGAGGTTGAAATAGACGAACTCGAAGCTAAAGCTTTGGAACCCGATGGCAAAAAACGTATACCACAAGAAGGAGACGACTGTCCTATTTGTTACGAAGATATGCACGGAGTTGACACCAAGACGCTCGTTTTCTGTGAAACCTGCGGGAATGCGTTACATAAGGAGTGTTTCCAGAATTGTAAGTTAGGCAAACCTCAATCTGATGACACCAGATAAACTATATTTCTCTTAGGGGCTCGGAGTAAGACACCGGTTACGTGTGTGTATTGTCGTGCCGAATGGAGAAATGCGTCTACGAGTGAGGTCGCCAGCAGTTCCAAAGGCACAATAAGTGCAGATGGTTATCTTAATCTTGGTTCCGTTGCGGGGCTCAGTCCTGTTCGTGATACTTCCAGTTGTAAGTGTCGTACAAACCTGATTCTTTATTCATGACCGAGTTTCTCTCCTCAGATTACCATGGTCCTAGATATGGATACAGACATTATTATTAATTGTATTTTACAATTACTTGAATATGAGTAAAGCTAATGAATTCGTGTTACTTTGAAACCAACGCTACGGAGTGTGGACTGGCGTTCTGAAAGGTACTCGCAACGACTTCACTTCGTGTGATGTTACTAGCTTACAAGGTTCACAGACATTGTTTATCAACTTTATATTTCGACTTCATATTTCATTTGTGAGTAAGTTCGTTACATTTCTAATAGCCCTTGTATTAAATAATTGGTTAATTGATCATTTCTTCCCCGAACATCCCTACTTTAAGACGAGCTTTTAACACAGTATGCTCCCCCAGCGAGGAGATTTGTGCATTGAGCATTGACCTCGGGATTCAGTGCTATGAATGCTGAGAGCGTAGTATCAAACATCGTTTCAATAGTTGCGCAACTCTGGCCGGACTGAACAGTAAAGAACTCTGTGCATCCTGCAGTGATAGTTCCCGGAACGACGTTGCTTGGAATGCCTGCGGGGACTGAAAGGGTGCTTTGAACGCAATAGGCTTCGCCGAGAAGGAGGTTGTCGCAGTTGTTGTCAATTTCGGGGTTGAATGTCTGGAGTGCGGTAAAGGAGACGTTAAATTGTGTCTCAAGGCTTGTGCAACTATCGCCAGACACGATTGTGTGGAACGCGGTGCAGGATCCGTTCGTAATAGTACCAGTGGCAGTATTGGCAGGCGCAACGTTGAGGTTAGTATTGATGGTAACGACGCAATAAGCTTCACCAACGATTAAATTCGTGCAGCCCGTGTTCACTTGAGGATTCACTGCATGGAAGAGTTGGGTGCTGATGCCGCCCTCAGATGCGAGGTCGGGGCATGATTGTCCTGTCGAGACATTGGCGTACCGAACACATCCCGAAGTGATGGTGCCGGGAGAAACATTGCTCGGAATAGTCGTCAAGTTACTCGTTTGGACGCAGTAAGCCGAGCCGACGGCGAGGTTGTTACAAGCCGAGTCGATTTCGGGATTCATGATTTTGAATAGCGTATCACTAATGTTGAATTGGGATTCGATAGATGGACATGTATCGGTTGATCCAACGGTGAAAAGCTGGGTGCATCCTTGGGTAATCGTTCCAGGTTCAACTTGCGAATTGCCACCAGTACTGGCCTGCTTAACGCAATAAGCCTCTCCCGCCGCGAGATTAGTACACCCGGCATTGATCTCGGGATTCAGCGAACGGAAGAGTGCATCGGTGATATCGAATTCTTGTTCAATGGATTGACACGTCTCGCCTGACGCGAGCGTATGGAACTCGCCACATCCCGTGGTGATGGTGCCGTTCGCGACATTGTTGGGGACTGAAGTCTGACGACGCAGGAGAAGAGGAGAAGCAAGGACAAGCTTGCTGAGCGCGACAGCGATGAGTGAGTAAGAGCTGAGACGTGTCATGACTATTGAATTGACTTCGATTGAGAGGTGGGTGTATGCACACTGAAGAGCACAGACGAGGCGACCAGGGTTTTTATACATCGTAGCTCGAACGGCATGGGAAATTTTCATTGCAAAGCGCGTCAATCGCGTCGAAAAAATGATTCCAATTACCCCTACAATGTCCAATTACAGATATTACTGGGTAATAGAACATCCTTGCAAGCACGGATAACCGCGAACAGGTCTCAAAAACACCGGTTTCGTTGTTCGACGCATGCGGTCCTCCTTCTGATGATTTTTTTCTCGTCCACTGACGCACCGTTGTTTACTTTCTCCGACAAACTGAGGTATGACGGCAACGAACTGAGATATAGCAGCGACAGGTCAGTGAGTCAAATAGCAGCCAATTTCATATTGTTCCTGAAATTCATCTCGACTAATAAGACTTCCCCTTAAATACTAAATAGCTTGGGGAAGTCATCAACAAATTTGCGAGGAAATCTGACTCTCTTGGTGACCTCATCAGTTTATTTTCAAATCTGCATCTGCGAACATCGCAGTTGAGTCTCGGCGTTGATGAGCGTCAAGCTACTCCAGCCAATCGATTAACCAACATCAGTCGTCTAAAATCGCCTGAAACCATCAGAAAGCTTTTCTTTCAATGAGGCGGTTTTCGCAAGCATGCGACGCTGTGTTTTGCTCCTTTTTACGCATTTTTGACTCAATCGGCTTCTAGCCTGCCGGACATCGAAGACATCTGAGTCGTTCCTGGACAAACGTTGGTACTGGATATTCCCACCGATATTCGGGGAATTGAACAGCAGTTTTCAGAATGGTAGCGTTGGCTGGTGGAACTGAGCAGGAAGCTCAAGAATGCATCAACATGCGTCTGGCTTTTTAATCCTAGTATACCAGACTCAGGAAAATCTCACCCACGGGCGAGATCAAGGATATACGCAAAAAGAGAAAGACGTGATAAAACGGAGAAAAATCCTATCAATTACATAAAGACAGAAAATGAAAACAGTTAAAAGTCATTTATATCTTTATAACGAAATCGTAGAGCAGTATCGGCCTGGGTATGAATGAAAGCTGGGGTTTGTCACCTTGTTCAAACACCATAACCTCCATAAAAAAAGGCCTGAAAATTAACGGGTGTCAGTAAGCTAGAAGGCGCATATATATACGGCAGAGAAACTGTTCTTCTACAGCCTTTGTTGGTCACTTAAAGATTCCGGTTATACCCGTCGCCGAGCATGTCGCGACTCGTCACTAAAGGAACTCTAGCCTATAGGCTACAGTGACACTCAGGCATCTCGCATCAGACGTCGCTTAGGAAATGCATTCGGCCTATTTCCTGCGTTCTTCTCAATATTGAACTTCCTAATCCCTCATAAACGCTGCTTCCGCTTGGAATGTTCTTCAAAGCCTAGTTTCATGGTGTTCGTCGTTGCCCTAAATGAAATTGTTGAGTTACAGTCACGCCGTGACTACGTGACTATAGTTACTGTAAATAGTACTTACGCGCACGCGCCTAATTTCCTCACTCGTGTCATTACACGTAGTGAGGTACGTTCGTTATAGTCTAGTTTCTCATTATCTCTTTATTAACAATGTACCTAGCTATTATTCTTTAGGTACGCAATCATAATATCACTCGTGTCATTACACGTAGTGAGCTATTATTCTTTAGGTTATGGGCCCCGCGCTACAGTTTTAAGAACTGTCAAAAGCCCGCTTAATTAGAAGAAGCTCATACCTGACCGAATCACTAAAGCGTGATGTCCGCTACTACTCCATCAGACTCTAACCCTAAGAAAGCAAAGCCGTACGAACCTCCAAAGTGGATCAACCAATACCAACCACATGAGCGTCTGCAAGGAACTGAGAACTGGCTGACATGGAGCACGAACATGAAACGACTGCTGAAACAAGCAAATGTCTGGGAAGTTGTCACTGGAGAAAAACCACCAGCAAGCTCGCCCGAGTATGCAGATTGGTGCCTCAAAGATGGATTCGCACAAGTGGCAATCACACACAATGTAGTATCCAAGCACACTCTGCCACTCGAAGACAAATCATCCAGCGAGATGTGGTATTTCCTCCAAGACCAATTCCAGCAAGTCGGACATGGATCGATCACCTTACTATTCAAGAAGCTCCTTCGCATAGTTACCAAGACGTCCGAGATGGAAACCCACGTCACCGACTTTCAAGCGACACTTCGGCATCTCGTGGACGCTGGAGTAAGGTTCTCCGAATATGTTCAATCGGCCATCCTCCTGGCTACTCTTCCGGACAGCAGTGCAGGTCCTGATTCCTGGATGGGATTCATATCGAGTACTCGGGTCAGCAGGGACACGAAGCTATCTGCGGTAGTGGCCACAATCCTTGAAGAAGCCCGAATCCGATTGGCCAAGAACCCCACCGAAACGGATGATAACGCTCAGGCACTAGCTGCACGAGAACGTCAGGCCAAAAGCAATGGCAAGAGATTCTGCCGAACTTGCGACAGAGAAGGCCATGACACGGCAAATTGCTGGGCTAAGGGTGGAGCAAAAGAGGGACAAGGTCCCAGGCGGAAGCGCACCAAGAAGAAGGAGAAGAAGGAGAAGGCGAAGGCGGCAAAGGAGTCGGATAGTGACAGTGACGAAGAAACAAACATGATCAATGAGTCCTGTTTTGTGTGTACACCATCCTCCGACAACCTCCCTACCAGCAATCTGCCCTCTGAACCATCCGCAAAACCCTGCGAGCAAGTGTTACATTCCCTTCAAAGTCGAATCATCATCGATTCTGGTGCAACCACTCACATCGACATCGACCGTCGCAACTTCGACAAAGTCTCACCCTCCTCTAACCACCTAAATGGCATTGGAAGCAATAAAGTCCCAATTGTGGGACGAGGCAAGTCCAGTCGACGAATCAAACTGCCAAATGGCAAACCCGCGAAGCTCAAACTGAAAGATACCTGCTATGTCCCTAGCATGTCAATGGGATTGATATCTGTATCGCGAATGGACGAGGCTGGCTGCTATACCTTATTTGGGCAAGACAAGGCCGTGTCATTCAAAGCGAACGATGGTGGGAAGCTCATGCGGGACATCCTGAAGAAGGAAGACATTCAGTTCACTGCGAGCAAACGATCCGACAGACTGTATCACCTTGACGACACTGAAGACTCCGAAACTGCAAATGTTGCCGAAGTATCTGAACTTGAGCAACTGCATAGGAGACTCGGTCATCTCAACTATCACCACATTAAGAAGATAGTCAAGAAAGATATGCTTACCGGAATCAAGCTCAGCGAGAACGATTTAGCGAGCGAGCCACCACTGTGTCCATGTTGTGCGGTTGGTAAGATAACACGCGCAACTCATCCTCGATCAACAAAACGTGCTGATGAATATCTCGGACGCGTTTTCTCAGACCTGTGGGGTCCAGCTCCTGTCCAAACCCCGAACGGAAGCCGCTACATGGTTACGTTCACCGATGACTACACGCGTTATGTGTGGGTCTACTTCCTTAAGCGCAAAAGCGAAGTTTTCAAGGCATTTGTCGATTGGAAGACGAAAGCCGAGAACTTGTCTGGGAAGACCTTAAAAATCTTTCATTCAGATAATGGAACCGAGTTCGTGAGCAAAACGTGGACTGACTACTTCTCGAAGCATGGCATTGCATTCGAAGCATCAGCTCCTTATACACCCGAGCAAAACGGCACTGCGGAACGACTGAACCAAACTATAATCGAGAGGGTCAGAACAGTTCTGTACGATGCAAAGTTACCGCTCTCACTCTGGGCAGAAGCAGCCGCGTATGTTGCATACACCAAGAACCGGAACTATACTCGAGCCCTGAAGCAATTCAAGACTCCCGTCGAAATGGTTTCAAATCTGAAACCAGCCTTCAAGCGTCTACACCGTTTTGGTTGTGTAGCCTATGTACTTGATGAAAATCCTCGTCGCAACAAGCTCCAACCAAAAGGGAAAGCCGGGATTTTTGTTGGATACTCGACGATTCAGAAGGCGTGGAGAATCTACGATCCTGAAACTCGAAAAATCATTGTGTCGAACAATGTCATTTTTGACGACAATACCTGTTGGAAAGAAAGGTTAGCCACTGAGGGGGAGTATAGGTATGAAGACTTAAAAGTCGACTTACAAGATGACTCCAGTAGCGAACCAGTCGAACAGGAAGAGTCGTCCGACGATGAGGAACCCGGTTGAAGCTCCTCGTCCAGACCGTCTCCGTCCTGACATGCCCGACGTTCCCGACTTCGGTGTCCCCGACATCGACGTTCCCGACCGCGATCCTTCACCTGCCCCAAATCTACAAAGAGCGCCGCGTCAGCACAACACCAATGTGGATAGGAGCAACATCCTACCTGAAGGATCTCAGCGTCGTGCGAAGAAACATGCCAAGGATGTTATTCGCACGGCAACCCGAAACTTGGGCAAAACCTCGGCCAAGCATTACGAGGCAATGCCTGAACCTCCTCCCCAACCTCCTGAGCCTGATGTTCCCGAACTTGTAGAGGACGAGGAACAGCCTGAAGAAGACGATCCGGAACCGGACCATGCACTAGCTGCATTGGTAAAGCTCCCTCGCACATATTCCGAAGCGATGAAGTCTGAAAACCAGTCAGAATGGCATGGCGCGATGGAAGACGAGATCAAGTCAATCCAGTCCCTTGGTACTTACAAGTTAGTACCACCACCCGAAGGACGCGAAGTCATTGGATCAAAGTGGGTCTTCAACATCAAGAACGACGATAAGGGACGATTGTTGAAGTACAAGGCCCGAATCGTCGCACTTGGGTATCGCCAGAAGCCAGGTGTTGACTTCGATGACACCTTCGCACCTGTCGCCAAGATTGAGTCAATACGCATGATTTGTGCAATGGCCGCGTCGCTCGATTTCGAGATCCATGTTGTCGACGTCAATTCCGCGTTCCTCAACAGTGACCTCCCGACAGACCAAACCGTGTTCGTCAAACAACCCGAAGGCTTCGTGGTCAGCGGAAAAGAAGACTGGGCCTGGGAACTACACAAAGCGTTGTACGGACTTAAACAAGCTGGTCGCCTATGGTACTACAAGCTCAAATCCATCCTGAAGACCTTAGGCTTCAAGACTTGCCAATCCGACCCCTGCGTCTTCTTCCGCTACCAGTCCAACAAGAAGTCAATCATCACTGCGCATGTTGATGACTTGGCTGTTACGGTACGCTAGCACCTCGCCCGATTATTCGATCTTTTCGATTTCTTTCGATTTCATTTCGTGTTTCGATTTCCTTCATTTCCCGTATTCCGCCGTTTCCACTATTTTCATCGTTTTCTCGATTTTTTGATCTCTTCGATCTACTCCGATTTCTGTTGTATCTCCTCGGATCCCATGGAGATCAGTCGGGCGCCTCGGACTCTGTACTTATATGCGTTTTCCCTAGAGGGGGATGCCTAAGCTTGTTCTCTTAGGTTTTCCCTCCTCTAGGTGAGTAGTTAGTCGATGCCCCTCAATAGATCTTAGGTTTTCCCTCCTCTAGGTGTGTGCCCTGAGTCGCCCTAACATTGGCGTTGTACTGCTCCTCAGTATCTGAAGTCAAACACGTCAAGAAACAGCTCCGAGACCATGTCAAGATCAAGGACCTTGGCGAAATCTCTAGGTTCCTAGGCATGGAGGTCAGACGCGATCGAAAACGTCGAACGATAACGTTTTCTCACCGAGCGTACATCCACAAGATCCTGCGTGAATACGGAATGGAAAACTGCCACCCCGTTTCAACACCATTGGAGCCAGGACAGCACCTTAGGCCAGCTAACAGTCCAACTGCGTCTGTTGTCAGTCAGAACGACCGAGAGACTTCAACAACCTCTTCTGCAGCTCGTCGGAACGACCAATGCTCCACAGTCAAGGTGTCCAGTAGGTTATCCAAAGGAGTCCCCTACCAGAACGCAGTGGGTGCACTAAACTACTGTGCCGTCATGACCCGTCCGGATATTGCATACGCAGTGCAACGAGTCTCCCAATTCTGTAAAGACCCAACGGAAGAGCACTGGAAAGCTGTCAAACGAATATTCCGGTATTTAAAGGGAACTGCAGACCATGGACTCACCCTAGGTGGCAAGAGGACCGAGTTTTTGTTCTCTGCCTACTCGGACGCTGACTTCGCCAACTCGCCCATGGACGGACGTTCCGTGTCCGGATATGTGTTCACCTTAAACAACGCCGGTTGTTTTGCTTGGTCATCGAAGAAACAAACTGCAACAGCCCTGTCAACAGGTGAGGCGGAGTACTACTCAGCTGTACATGCCGGACGCACCATTTATTGGCTCAAGCACCTGCTCTCGGAACTCAATTTTGACGACCGGAAGCCTATGACGCTATATATTGACAATACTTCGTCAATAAAAATCATCGAAAACGAAGGGGAAGTAACAGCGCGCACCAAACACATTAAACTGGCCTACCATTGGATCCGGGACGCGGTAAAAGAGAAGTACCTGGTTCCGGAACATGTCAGCACACATGACAACCTTTCCGACATCTTTACCAAAGCTTTACCTGCTGCAAAACATAAGGAGATGGTGAAGAGGTTGGGAATTTGTGCTATAGACGGCGCGACTGAGGGGGAGTGTTGAGTTACAGTCACGCCGTGACTACGTGACTATAGTTACTGTAAATAGTACTTACGCGCACGCGCCTAATTTCCTCACTCGTGTCATTACACGTAGTGAGGTACGTTCGTTATAGTCTAGTTTCTCATTATCTCTTTATTAACAATGTACCTAGCTATTATTCTTTAGGTACGCAATCATAATATCACTCGTGTCATTACACGTAGTGAGCTATTATTCTTTAGAAATCTCGGGATTTTGCAAAACTAATATCTCCGTTCCTTCTTTCCTACGTTCAATATTCGGAGCTTCAATCATCAGAGTCGCCATTTCGATGCTTGTTGCAATATACCAAGTCAACGGTAAATGATTCAGAACGAATTTAGTAACAAAGTGCAGGCACCTGGGAGAAGAGAAGGGAGAGGCTTCCTTGTGAAACCTAACCAGCCCAAACCATGGGGATTGATCGATGAGTTTCATTAATAACGGTGATTTATTTGCTAGTGACAGTAGTCGCCGTGGCTCTTCAGCAACTTGAACTACTCTATTACTTGTGTAAGCGTATACCGTTCCGGTAGTAACTGGAGTTTCTTGATTCCTCCGCTTAGTATTATGACAGTCACTTGATCTTTTAAAATGCATATATATGTTTGTATCTCCTATCGCTCCTGAGATCATACAATAATATATAACCTACAGCCCTTGTTGAATTGTGCCATCCTGTGGTTAGTTAGTATTGATAGTACTGACACATCATCGAGGTCTCTATGCCTGTAGACCCCAAAATAACCGCACTAGAAGGCTGACCAATTGTACTTTGAGTATACATGATCGTCCGAATCATTCCTGAACGCAAGATCAGTCTCTTATGCGGATAGGTGTTAACCGAAAGTTCGCACGCGTAATATGACACGGCGTGGCGTTGCCGTTTGTTGTGTTACGTGTTACGCATGTTACGCGTTACCGACACGTGTTTACTCAGCCACTGCATCGTGCCCTCCTATTAAGCGACCCATTTCTCAATGACTTTTATAATTGAATCAAAAAAATTGAGGGGTTGACCAGGAAACGTGGAAAGTTTAGAGCGGAGTCGTGAAACATAACATGAGGAGATTTTAATTTGATGTGATAAAGGAGCGCTTAAGGAGCGGTTAGTAGCATTGCTGTCTATGCGGCGTCTTTCTGCAAATAAGCTTTACACGCAAACGGTCTAGTTTGAGAGGTAAGATGCATAACTCCTAACTCCACTGTTTGATTATAGGAGTATACTCATAGCCAGTCATAGCCCCGTCGCGCGTCACGAGTCATTTTGTAGACTGAATACTGTATATCGTCTAGTACGTACCCCTGGAATTGAATAAATATTCGATCGACACTCTTCTCAATTGATTCATATCTAGGCTCTCCTCACTCCGCATCCAATTGTCCAATAGAGAAAAAGATTTCATTTCATTTGATAAGATTCAACTCCCAGGCTCCTCGAGTACTCATATATGACGGGGAGAGAAGAATCCGATCCAACTGAATTGGATGAACCGGTTAACCGTCCCACTACACATGTCGTATTATGGTGGAATGAAATGATAGAACAATGCGTACAGCGTGCACAAAAGGGGACCAAGCGTGAAGCAGAGATACATATAAGAACAATCGTTCCCAGTCGCAATTGGAAAAATCTCCCACCTCAGAATTCCAGTTTCGGAAATGTCGACCAGCAAAACACCCGTACTCAAAGAGACTACGCCTCTGCTCTTGCACCCCAATCATGCAATAACCCATGATAGGCAATATACGTTGTCTTATTCCACCACTCCCTCTCCTGTAGAACATCGATCTACTAGCCTGGACCCTGTTGGACCATTAGGAATTTCAATCTCGACGCGAAGACTTGTAATAACTGGAGCATGGTTGGGCACTTTTCTTGCAGTAAGTAGCATTTTACTCGTCTGTGTTCGCGATTATGCTGATGGCATTTTCCGTGAAGTCGTTAAACTGTAAGCAAACCTCCTAAAAAAAACAAGAGACTTGGGTTGACCTCTCCTATCTTATTTCCAACAGCGGCGCTCATTCCGACTTGTCAGTCTAATCTACTTGTTTATTAGCTACACTTAAAAAAAATGATTGCTGTTCCCTATTAGTGCTTACCTCCATTTCTTCCGATTTTGAAGGATCTAGACAGGCTACCTGGATAGGAACATCGTAAGCTCCTAATCTACTTGTAGCCTACCTATTCATTCATTCATCTTCTCCTAGCTTTTTCTTGGCAACTTGCGCTTTTACCCCGCTTTATGGGCGACTAAGTGACATTCTTGGACGCCGTGGGACAGGTCAACTAGCTCTCGCTCTAGCCGCCTTGGGCGCAATTTTTTCAGCAACGTCCAAAAGCATGTCAATGCTTATTGGCGCTCGATTCGTATGTCACTGCGAAAACAAAAATATCCTTCGCACGACATGCATCACTTACTTCGTGCATGCTTTAGATAAGTGGTGTAGGAAGTGGTGGATCTTTGATTACCACTGTAATTATCACAAGTGATATGTACGTTCTCCGCGACAGGAGCTGGGTTCAAGGATTCACTGGTGTCTTCTTTGCGGTATGTGCGATACTACACGTTGAAACAATGCGGGTTCTAACGACTTGTCTGTAGGCCGGACAAGGTATAGGTGGCCCTCTTGGAGGGTTTATCAGTGATCAGTAGGTTGTATTATTTTGGTTTCATATAACCATTTTAACACAACCTTTAAGGTTTGGCTGGCGCTGGGCATTTGTGATTCAGCTACCGATCTACGCCCTCTCGTTCTTTATATTCACTCATAAGTTGCATTACACAATACCTGTAAGACGGCGCTTCGATTCTCCAAAGTCTTCAACTTACCCTCCTTCACCGTTTTAGGGAAAAAGCACAAGTACTAAAGATATTTGGAAGAAAATTGATTACGGAGGGACAATATCTTTGATGCTCACGGTATGCGCCTACTGGTCGTCGATACCAAGTTTAATCTAATAAAGTTTTTCTCTATAGATCGCGTTCTTCCTCGCGTTCCTTAATCTCAGATACGGTCAACAATTGTCACTCACAGAACCCCGGGTGTATATCCCAGCGGCCATATCCCTCTCGATGGCGATCGTTTTCTTAATATTTGAGCTTTGTATTGCACCGCAGCCTATCCTGTCACCTTCATTTTTGAAACAGAAAGTACCAGTGCTGGCCGGCTTAAGTAGCATGCTGGTTCGTCTTCACGTCTTGTCGATCATCAGTGTCAACTAATACTTATATTAGATGGCTATCAATGACCTTGCGTCGTTGTATTTCTTCCCCATCTTTTTCGAGAGGGTCATGTCGACTTCTGGTTCTACGGCTGGTTCGTCTTCTTGAACTTTATTATTTTTTTCTTGTTACTCATAATTATACGCAGGAGCTCACATAGTTCCGAAAAGTATTGCTATGACTTTAGGCTTCGTGTTTGGCGGGTAAGAATTATCCAGAATTTTTGGGTGTAATGGTGTACAGTCTGACTAACTTTTTTATTAGTGCTATAATTACTAAATCAGGAAGCTACAAGACTCTGGGAGTTGTTGCAGCAAGTAGCTCTTTCATTGGAACTGTGCGTTGTCCCGGTGTAGCCCCGAACACAACTTCTGACCCACTTCTTTCGCTTTAGTTGTGTCTTGCCAACTTGCACGAAACATCTAGTTCATTCATGCAGTGGTTCGGCATTGTATGCCCGTTTTTCCCCCTCATTTCCAGAGTTCGTACTCACCTCTTCCTTTCCAGGTTCCTATTGGTCTAGGCAATGCCGTCATGCTACAAACGACAATGATAGCCCTCCTGGCACACGTAAAACGTAAGGAGTACTCGACCCAGGCGTAGAAGTCCTACCTATTAACTGCAATTAATCACAGCCGCGGAAGTAGCTACAGCGACAGGTTTTTCACAACTATTCATGTGCATTGGGCAAATTGTGGGTGTCGCCGTCTCCTCCGCTATTTTCCAACAACTCGTTGGTCGGGAATTGGCTGCGAGAATTACAGGGCCAGGAGCACGAGATGTTCGTGTTTTACATATATTCTTTTTTTAAAACGAGCTCATCATTCCCAACAAGATCATCGAGAGTATAGAGCAATCCGCCCGGAACATTGAAAAACTGCCCCTTGAGATTCAAAAATATGCCCGTGATTCATACGGGATTGCTCTCGGTCAAGTATTTTGGTATTTGGCCTTATCCACTTTTATTGGTGTCTTAATCCAAATTGCGGTATGTTTTGCTTTGACCCCTGCTTGTTCTACCAGTGGATCCAGTTTTTCTGATTTCTATGATAGATTCCCAATCGGTCATTGTCAGAATGCCAGGATAACCGGTCAACTCAGAAGACTGCCGTTCCTAACGTGAATAATGAGCGGCAGCTACATAGAAAGACCAGCTTTAACAGTTACGGACGCGATCTTGAGAGGCAAGCAGAGAAGTCCGTGCAAATGTGAAAATCGATTATCGACATGGAAACAAATTTCTTGGTTATTTAGACTTGTATTGTTATTTTCGCCGCAACGGTGGCCTTTGTATCATTTAACCAGTGTTAAGGATGTAAAAGAATCTTGTAGAGACGAATTCAGAAAAACGGTAATAGAAAACTAAAATACAATGGAAACTCTGCATTAATGAAGAGAACCAGAGGCGCAGGTTATATTACCGGGGGGACAAACTAACTTCCGCCAACCACAGCGACGTTCGATACTCTACATTTCCAAACCGGTATTTCTCCTTCCTATGAATGTATAAAAATGTATGGACGAATTCTCATTTATAGATTAAGAGATTCCGACAAGCTTCGAACTGATAAGCGGGCCCACTTCTCGCCAGTTTTCGCCGTCTTCGGCAATCGTTTCGGAGCTCCAGCTGCCAAGATCAAGATTAGGTAAGACAACTAAATTCGGCGCCTAAAAAGTTTTGCCGTCCCCATTGGTTTGGCTTCATTCCGAAAGTCAATCCTCCTGCCACAGTCTAATATCTTTATTTCCTTTAATGCTTATTTAACTGATCTCCCACTCGACCACTATAAAGGATTGTTAGCTCATGTTTCGCTTCTTCGCTGCTCTTTCTTTGTCTACGTGTCTTGTCCTTTTCGTATGGTCCCTTAGTATCCCGAATCAATTTGAACAAGGTCATGAAGGATCCAAATTCGACCTTAGAAAGCCCAAAGGTACCATCTATGTCATCCGACACGGCGAGAAACCTGAGAACGGAAGAAGAGGTCTCTCTCGATTGGGCCGTAAGCGAGCAGAGTGTGTCTTAGACGTATGTTTTACCTGATTTTACCGTTGTTTCATTTAATATGACCCCTGGTTCTCGTTTAGTTATTTGGACCAAACTCTGGAATGGACATAGGTTATATAATAGCGGCACCTACCGTAGGACGTGTTCGAAACTCAAGATCCATAGATACTGTCAAGCCCCTCGCAGATGCGTTGAATTTAGAGATTGATTCGGATTGGTATGTTATCCGTTGTTTTTTTAAAACAAGACCAAAATTAACATACTCTTTAGTGGTGGGGGAAATGCAAAATGCGTTGCGAAACGAGTTAAAGAAGTGCAAAAAATTGCTCTTGATGAACCCATAAATATTTTAATCGTAGGGGTGAATATTCAGGTCCATGCTTTTTTAAAACATACTTTGCCTAACAAAAATGCAGAGACATACTAAACTCCGAAAGATAGTGAAAGCACTGGGCGTTAAGCATCCCCCTAAGTATCCAGACGCGTAAGTTCGCCTCATTGCGTTCATTAACTGCATATAACATGTTTTGCGTAGTTACGGTTTGACGTGGCAAGTCAATAATGGCAAGCTCAAAATATCGCAACAGGACTGTCCCAAAATAGATAGTCTGCAGGCTTCACTTGATCCGACCTCAGGGTATGCGACAACGGACGAAGACGAGGACCACGATTTGATTGATGACCTAGACATGGACGATCTGGAGCTCATTGGGTTCAACCTTGACGAGGGTGAATACCACCCCAAACATAGCTCTGCGCGGATATTTGAATCTGAACAATTCTATCTTGATAATTTGGATTGATGTTAATATCGCTCTTAGGCGCCATTTCTTACTCTTATATTCATTTTCATCTACTCTGTTTTTTTCCTATTATTAACTCGGACACATACTTGAATATATAGTAGATAATAGTAAATAGATGGTCAATTACTAATTAATATTGACATGAGAATTCCCAATCACTAAGCGAGAATTGTGTTAATGAAGTCTTCGGAAAGCAGACTACACAAGCTTCAACCTTCAAAGAACTTTAGACAATCGCACAATAGTTCAAATGCCTCATTAATTCGCAATGATTTATTTTGTTTTAGAGACCATGATTACGTTGGAGGGAGCGGGGGAGGAAAGGAAAATAAAACTTTAGTAAGGGATTGGGTAATGAGCTGAAGATTAAACAAGCACTCAGGCCGGGACACTTGTGATAACACGACACCCCTAGATGTCATGGGCATAGAACACGAGAAGGAAAAGCCGATGGTGAAGTGTTCGTCCGCTTTCCGCCATTTGTGTCGCAGCTTACCTCGATGCCTGGTGCTGCCAATGTAGCCGTTGCCGTTACTTTACAAAGTATTTCTTTCTTAGATTTTTTCCTAAAAGGCTTCGCGCAGCGTTTTCTCAACTTTTAAACCGAAATTTTGAAATCATTTGTCTTAACAATATAGGGTTTGTGAAAAAAAAAGCAAGCGACACTGCCTGTTTCCGCAGTTGTTGTTATCATATACATATATCCTTTGATATGTCTAGCATACCAAAGTTCCGCTAGTACTGACTCCAATGCAATCATCTATAATACGAATATCAGAAGAAAAATTAAATAGTCAGACAGCGGAACGCACTGAGATCAATGGTAGTGCTAGTTAAGGCTCCATTCTTCGCTTTGCAAACATCATTGACTACCGAGGTGCCAGTCTGGCAGCCAAAGGTCACATCACCACAAGTGGAACTGAATCCCGAACCGCAACTGAGCGCGCCGTTGTTGTTCCCCAGACAACTGTTGAGGCTGATAGCTGACGCCTGCGATGTTCCGTTAGGAGCTATGCATGAAGCGATGAGGGTATCAGTCGTGCTACCGGCTCCGTTGAGTACCTGACAGCTGGTGAGAAAACCACTGGCACGAGGTACAAGGCTGCCGGAGGAACCTGTAACGATTTGGTAGTGACAGAAAAGGACGAGGAGAGAGGAGAACATTTTCAAAGAATACATAGGGCAACTTTCTGAATGTGAATTGAAAATAAAGATGAGGGCAGTGCGAGGCTTTATAGCGAATGAAACAGTCCACAGTTAGACAACGCACTCCGGATCCACTGGCAATAATCATTTCCATGATTAGATCATAAACAGAATCTTCTGGTAAGCACACAGGACCATTGATCACCTAGAATTCCAGAAGACAAACAACCCATGACATCCGTAAGGAACTCATCTGAAAAATGAACCTTAAGTTTCTCCACGTAGGAGTCAGCTCTCAGAAATTCTGTGGGCACGTCACCCGGCGCTGCGCTTAGGTTGAACCATTTTTGCAATTTGTTATGGAACAACGCTAGTACTAGTAGCAATGGTGCTAATCAGGTGGTGTAGTGCAAATGACTTCTTATGACTCCAGCGTCTCTTCCTAGTGTGAACTCTGTTTTCCACCCAATCTTTGATGCTCCTATTGCTGAAAACTAGTATAGCCGGCACCTCTGGCTGCATTAGTTCAAGAAGCAAGGTTCTAGTAGGACCATCATTTAACCGCAATTAGATCACTGGAAAATGAGCATGGTTCGACGTGCCGAGACTTCGCGAAATTAAATATCTGAAGAAAAGAGATTCACATATCGTAATAGTACTGCTCGTCTGTAAATAATACTTAATTTATTGCATGATTTATTCCTTGAAGTGTCATCTGTCGAAGGAACCATTTCTGTTTATTATCACTTACTCGATATTCGTCCAGAGCGAAGTTTTGCCGTTTCTTAGATAGTTGACGTCGTCTTCTAGTCCTGCACTAAGTTGTAACGTTATTATGATTGGAAAAATGCACGTGCTTTTTAAAGTGATAACTTTGAATCACAACTTACATGTGTTCAAGTCATGATCCGAACAACCGATTTGGTACGATAATATGTAAGTGTTTGGGTCATAATCGTGTGTTTTTTTTGCTCGCGTCTTTCTGACGGGTCACGTATTTTGATATGTTTCAGAACCACTGACCATAATCCTTTAGAGCCGAGAAGAATTTATAGGGTGGAGGGTCAAAGATATCTATATCTATTATTGATATTGGCACAGCATTACTTTCGGTAAAATTAATATATCTTGTGACATGAATTAGTCGCTAATAAAAGTGCTAAATCATACACTAGTGGTGCCTACCTCGTCAAATGGCCTTGTATCGTTAAAGCAACTCTCCCAAACTTCGTTTACAACCTGTTCGGCCGTTTCGCGATCGGGACAATTTGGATTTTCAGCTACGGATAATGCGGCCCGACGCCGAACACAAGCCTGGACGAATGAGATTGAAGTTATTGCCCCGAAGCAATAGGGAGAAACTCACCTGATGTTGCTTTGAAAAACCAAACACCATCCTATTGACTTCTCGGACCCAACGACAATCTCCACTCAAACTTGCCGCTCTAATCTGTCGCACGTGACACAAAGTATTAGCCTTTTAAAAAAACAGACGAACAAAGAAAAGGATACCTCGCTGCAAGCATGGTGTCGCAAATTGCCCCAATCGACTTTGAACTTGCAATGATCATACATATGCAGCAACTCATGAACGATTGTGTTTTCCATATGCTTTTTATTCGAAAATCCCCGAGTACATATGAGAACTCCTCCCAAATCAGGCGAGAATCCTCCAGCTCTGGTTGTTCCGCAGGAAGCGCATCGGATGTGTTCGGGTGAGACAGGACAGCCTGATAAACGGAGGTGTCTCAGCATGAAAACTATGGATGGACCTAGAAAAACAGTTAAACAATTTGATGAGCCCTATTTCAAAAGGAGAAATGCTATCGTACTGCTTGTCATCAACGAATCCTTGACTTGGTTGCATTTTTTGATAAGCAACGGCTGGAGTCGCTCCTGTCGTTCCTTCTCTCTAATGAGCTTTTCATCTTCAGACAGTCCCAGACCAGTAATCCACGACAAGTTTTTACGCCATTTCTCGAACAGTCGGTCGTCTCCTGTTGACGACGAGGACGTTGAGGAAGCCGACGACATGCGCTAAATAATTTTGAGACTCCGACGTCTCGGCTAGTATGCCTTCGGATTGGAACCGATGGCCATGGTTTCCCCATAAACTTGCATGGAACTATGCAAGGCGTTTGACCAATAAGCTATTGTAACCGCATTTTGCTAACTAACAAAAGATAATCCTGGAGTGCCCTCTAACACATCACATACGCTAGTTAGCATTTTATTTGGTTTACCTACAGCCTGTCAGCACGTAACTGCCAATGAGAGTGGTTGGACCACTCAGCACTGTTCGCTCACTCGGGAATTCACAGTAGTGGATCATGCCTCGCTTCTTAAACGAGAAAGCAGTGAATAATAACGTCAGGTTACACTGAGGCTTATGTTGTACGTTACCAGACTAATGACAGTTCGTTTTTACAAAGTTTACAGCATCGCACGAAAAGTAGAGAATGTAACAGTCAACTCACAATAGAATGATGACCCTTTCTCAGAATGGTGAAACTACAGTTTACAGACGTGATCTTCCATCAATTAAACTTCCACCGTCAACTGTGATATAATCTCCAGTAACATGAGCAGATGCAGGGCTAACTAGGAACAAAGCTAATTTAAAGTAAGCATAATGAATCTTTCGTTTCCTTAGGTCGCAACTTACCAACTCCTGCCATGTCTCTCGCATCCCCTAATCGACCTAAGAACAAGTTGGGTCAGGTATCGTAAGATATGTTTAGCAACACACCCATTGGCTGATATTTAGCCGCGCTGTCGCCTTGTTGCTTCAAACCCCATGCGGTCATTTTGGACGGAAAGACGCTGGAATCCAAGTATTCATACCCATAGCTTTTCATTTCTGTCTGTAAACTTACCCAGGACATATCGCGTTGACACTGCAAGAATATCAGTAAAGAGTGTTGGTGAATTAGGTATCCCAGACTCAACGTGATAAGCCGAGGCGCGAGGGTCGTAGCTAAATTCTTGGTGAGATGGTTTACTTTATGCAACAATATTCAGTTTATCAGGAACAACAAATACCCAAAAACCTGCTTACCTGCAGCTTTGCTGGTATTGTCTATAAAGATGATATGATGTTAGAATTCGTTATATAACACAGGACGCGACCTACAGCTCCACAATCCGTTGTCTTTAGCGGCTATACTACTTCCTAAAGCTCTCGTCTCGAATGCGGCTATTGAAGAGATATTGATTACCCTTCCAGGATCACGATTTGTTGAATCCTTTTCCAAAAGATTCGTAAGTCTGTTTTTCTTTCAGCAGGTTCATTAGACGACAATAAGAAAAATATACCCCTGGGTCACTAATTACGCTAGGCTTCAGCCTGACGTTGTATGAAGAGCGAAAAAACGCACTGTAGAAAATGCTCTTAACATTCAATGCCAATATCTTATCCCAGCCTTGTTGCTCAGGAAAGCTGTTTTTTGGTCAGTCATTGAACCGTTTGAACGACCGGACTGGTGGCGGATACGTACTTGTCATACGGCGCCCCCCACGAAGCACCCGAGTTATTCACCAAAATGTGAATCTTCTGCTCCTTCTTCTTGATTTCTTCAGTTACCTTGTCACATCCGGCCTTTGACTAAAACAATAAACTTCAGCGGGACACAAATAGTACCGTTATCTACGGCCCGGCTTACACCAAGGTCGCCAACGATGTAATGACAACTTCCGGGGCCCTTCTTGTTTAGGACATCACAAACCTACGGAGCGTTCCCGCGGGTCATTGGTTTCTATACGAACCAAACCTAATTCGTTCAGTACGCACGTTTTTGAGCTGAGCTTCCTTTCGAGATACGATATAAACTTTGGCACCATTCTGCACAAACGCCGAGGCAATCATGGTACCAATACCAGAGCCACCTCCTGTAACAACAGCTGCACAAGCCAAAAGGATTGCCAAGTATATTCAGAAACCGACGTATTGATTAGACGTATTGAGCTCTTCTCACCTATTTTTCCTTTGACATTGAATAACGACGGAATTGTAGCATCTGTTCAGCATTTCGTCAAATGGTTCAGGGGATTAAGCAGCTCAAAGTACCTGGGATGTCCATGGTATGCTGAAGAAAGATGCTAAGCTAGAATCATGATGCATGTCCATCCGGTTCGGCATTTACGAAGCCGGGATTTATTTCCGGGTGATGAGGTAACTCCCATTACGTGAGAGTGAGCATGTCAGCTGGGTCCAAAGTTTCTAACTTATCTATGTGGCCTACCCCTTTTGCTACTATGCACCCGCCTTTATAATCTTTTTTTTTTATAAGAATTTTCATTCGTATGTGTTGGCGAAAGATGAAAATTACCTTTCTTCATCCAGATCCCGACAACGGTGGGTCACATTCGGCGACAATTGTTAAGCAATCCGTCATGCCTTTTCTGATATTTGTTTCGTGTCGTAAGGCGAGGCCGAACGATTAATAGTGAACGCTGTTTTGGGCCTGAACAAGCGGGAACAAGCGAGAACACACGGTTCATATCCACACATCCCATCACGATCCTGATCACTGTGTCGAGGAAACAAGAGACGGGTGCGTGTGTTTCTTTGGGCTATTGGGAACCCGACATGGGTTAATCAATGTACATCAGGCACATTGAAAATTTATTATGTTGTTTTCATCTTCTACGTTCATTATGTGGCAAAGGCCATCTTGTTTGCCCATCTACGTCAATTACACCCGACCACCCTCTGCGCTCTAAATCACGTCCCAAGAGACCATGTTTAGCAGAAGATTATGATATTTTCTTCATCGCCCAGCTATTAACGCCATCCCTATCTCAAGAGATATTGCCAGAAAACGCGTAGTGTTTATGGTCACTTTTCGGATAAGCTTCTTTCGGAAGGGCCTTTTATGGTGAACGCCCCAAGGAACAGAACTTGCTCTTTTACAGCTTTATATCGTCTCCCATTGGATCACTTAGAAGATTATACTACTCGTAAGTCTCATAAATTTCAGGTTGAACGTGCTACAAACGGTAACTGAGCGGGTCTTTGCAGGGGAAGCCGACATCCTCTTGGTCAACTCCAGGTTCACCACTCGCGTTTTCAAAGAGCACATGCCCCATCTTCAAAAAGAACCGCGTGCTTACTACTCTTGTATCCATGGAAGTATATGAAAAACCCTCACCTGCACCTTTGAAATACACATCTCCCGATTCTTTTCAACAAGGTCGCTCGCTGGTTGGAGATGTATTTTCGTGCGTCAGATTGTACTTTTCACATTTCGCAATCTCATGTCATAACCTAATAGTTCGCGTCCAACGGTGGTATCACTTAATCGGTTCGAAAAGAAGAGAACGCGGTCTTGGTGATTCAAGTGTTCGACTAGGTGGGCCCGTCTTCAACGACTGCGGTTGGTTGCTGCGGGTTTGTATTGTGACTTATCAATTATAATCGTTTAACTTAATAATCTCAAAGGTGGTTTAACCCAAGGTTGAAGGTCAACGCACAACCGCTGAAGATTATTGTCAGCGCGTGCTAAAAAACCGGCTTAGGCTATCGAATTCACACCGGCCTCTGTCCTCGAATCCATCAAAGGCACAGAACCAACACTGCAAAACGCGCCGAATTCATTACAAGACCATCTCGACATTGTTATTTCAGCGGTTGAACTACCTGCTCAAATCACCGAACACACGCGCATTGTTATATACACCTATGAACGAACATTTCGGTATCATTTCCGTGGAAGCGATGCTATCTCGACTACCACTTTGAGCATGAGACTGTGTCGGTTCTCTCGAAAGCGCGTTAGTCCGAGGATGTCACTAGGTACGAGAGAATGGGATGGCTCAGACCCCCCAGAACCGGAAGCATGGACCGATGCCCTCTTGGACATTCTGAGGATGCCCGAGGTAGGAAAATTTTTACTGGGAGAACGCGCCAGGCGAGCTGTAGAAATGTTTGTATTAGAGATGTTTGCATTGTCTATTATGGCCGAGAGCCTTGAAAAGGCTTTAGAAGAAGCGATAAACCTTGGTCCTGTCGATTTGTGGCAGCGGCAGGACAGCTTTATCTATTTGCTTTATTTATTCACATTTGTCGTAATCGTAGCTATACTTGTTATTGTAATATACTGCTGGGTTTCGTGTTAGTTTCAATGAAGGCGACACCACCTTGTTCGGTTAGATTATGATAAAAGCTGTAGATCTTGCTATAACCACCATTACATCTTTTGCGCGAACAGCCGATTTTACCTGCACATATTGAGGCGGCAAGTTATAACAAGTTACAACACTAACATCATGCGATGATGTTCCACCTTCCCTCACATTGCCACCGTGTCACGCCCGGCGTGCCCCATAACCTTTTCCGGAGACTTACGTAAGCCATACTCCCAAGACTTTTACCAAAGTACGAAGTAAGGTAGCCTCGAGACCAGGCCGGCGTCACCTCCCTGGCTCCTTTTTGGAGAAGCGTCGCGAGGGGAGGTTCCGCTGCATGAGGCCTGGCACAAATTACATTGGCACCCCTGGTGACATCCCAAATGTCACGCGTCCGGGGTCCATCTTCAGCCGTCTCCCAGACGTTTTTCGCTTTTCCTCCCAATCCTCTTGTAAAATATGTTGTCAAAGAGCGTTTGGAGCGAAGAGGAAAAGGGAAACTATATTATAATAGAGAATAAAGAGATTTATATACAACGAAACTATTAGTCCGCTGAGTCTAAAAAACCTCCTTTGAAGGAAAAACTAACTCAGCGACATTCGAGTCGTGTAATCAATATTAGTAAGCTTTAGCGTCTAACAAAATATTACTCATATTTAGGTCGAAATATAATTCTACTAAACAAATAAATCGGACTGAGTCTTTTTTTTCAAAAAAAAACGCGATGAACACGTCACAGTTCTCAGAAAAATCCGCAAAGCTGTCCTGAAGCCGCTACCACCACTTTTTCTTCACTTCCTCCGTCTCAGCACTTGCCCTCAACATTCCTGACCATTAATTGACAATTTGCCAGGCCAAAACATTTTGCTCCTGGGGTTTTCGGGCTGTTGGTTTGAACGCGAATAATTGTACGCAAGAGACGTTTCAGGATCGCGTTTTTTTGAAAAAAAGAACTCAGTTTGATTTATGTGAATAATAAGTTTATATTCCGGCCTAAATATAAGTAGTATATACAGGAGAATTGGGAGGAAAAGTGAAAAACGTCTGGGAGACGGCTGAAGATGGACCCCGGACGCGTGACATTTGGGATGTCACCAGGGGTGCCAATGTAATTTGTGCCAGGCCTCATGCAGCGGAACCTCCCCTCGCGACGCTTCTCCACCTTCCAAAAAGGAGCCGGGGAGGTGACGCTGTCACGCGGCCTGGTCTCGAGGCTAGAAGTAAGGATGGCCACGGGTAATACCTGCAGGTAATTTTGCGCACTTTGAGCCAATCAGAGCACAGTGTCTCATCAAATTTCATTAATTTGTCAGCAATTTGATGAGACACTGCACTCTGATTGGCTCAAAGTGCGCAAAATTACCTGCAGGTATTACCCGTGGCCATCCTTAGTACGAAGTACGTACTTGATCCGTACTCTATGCACAGCCCCCCGATCCGTCTCTTTCCAAATGGAACATCCCATTCCGACATCCTGATTATCCAAGACTCATTTATTCCATACTCTGCCTAATTGTCTGTCCCGACTACAACCATTCCTTTTCTGTCTCTGCCCTTTCCATAATAGTTATTCCGTATATGTGTATTTAAACCCCAGTTCTGTAGCTGGGAATCTTCAGTCAGAATATAGTAGTAATTAGTTCTCAAGTTCTTTCTCACGTCTAATCCGCCTCCATTCTTCTTCGTACTCTGCTGTTAGGGCGACTCAGGGCACACACCTAGAGGAGGGAAAACCTAAGATCTATTGAGGGACAATGACTAACTACTCACCTAGAGGAGGGAAAACCTAAGAGAACAAGCTTAGGTATCCCCCTCTAGGGAAAATGCATATAAGTACATGATACGAAGCACCCGACTGATCTCCATGGGATCCGAGGAGATACAAACAGAAATCGAAA
Source organism: Phallus indusiatus (assembly GCA_027605045.1). Taxonomy (NCBI): domain Eukaryota; kingdom Fungi; phylum Basidiomycota; class Agaricomycetes; order Phallales; family Phallaceae; genus Phallus; species Phallus indusiatus. Next base: position 57,008 of record JAQFWX010000119.1, on the reverse strand, counting down.
GAAATCGGAGAGATCGAGAAATCGAGAAAACGACGAAAATAATGGAAACGACAAATACGGGAAATGATGGAAATCGAAGTGCGAAATGAAATCGGAAGAAATTGAAGAAATTGAATAATAGGGCGAGGCGCTAGCGTACCATAACATCTGCGTACTGTGTCTCGTACTTAGTTGCGGACTCGTGTGTAGTTATAAGTCCAATCGTTGTCAAGACGACTTGGATATCTGAAGTCTGTCAGGGTACGCTACCGCCGTCTCTCATTTTCCTATTTATTATCATCGGCATCATTTCATTTCTATTTCATTTATCATTTCTGTGTTTTACTTTCACTTTCCGTTTCCTTGTTCTGTCTCTATTTCACTTCCTCTACTCACGCGTGTCGCGCGCTCGTACCCGGCGTGATGCCTGTGACATCACGTCGCTTAGGTTCGGCTTGGGCGCCTGGCACTTAGCTGTGTCAGGGCCGCATGCCGTGTCGTCGTTTATGTATATAGTAGCTGTACCTAGAGTGAGGGTCCCTAAGCTTGTTCTCTTAGGATTCCCTCCCTCTAGGTGAGTAGTATAGTTATTGCCCAATATAGTACTTAGGATCCCCTCCCTCTAGTGTGAGCTGAGTAGCCCTAACAGCACTTCTGTGGGTTGGAGAAGGCCATAGGGAGCATGGCGAGACGGTTTCGTATGTAGACACATATTGCAGGCCTCTACATAGCGTTGTACATACCTAGAGACACCTGGCCACCAAAAGGTGCGCGAAACGAGCTTGAGGGTCTTGAAATGACCCAGGTGGCCACCGAGTTTGGTGTCATGATGTCTGGAAAGGATTTTCCGACACAACTCGTCCACATTTGGCATGTAAACCTTGCCACGATAATAAAGGAGGTCCTGATCCTCGAACCATTCCGACGAGTGAGCGACCACCTAGGGCACGGAGTGTTGCAATGGCTTTGGACACGCTATCCTCGACCTTGCCTTCTCGTTTGGCCTTGCGAATCTGGCATAAAAGGTCCTCCTCCTCCCCTTTAAGATGGAATGTTTGCAGAGCATTGATTGCAAACATTTTGGGTCGGATTAGGGTGATGCTGTGATTGTCATCCTTTCCCGAGCCATCACTGGAGACATTGTAGGGTTTAGCCAAAAAAAGGATTGTAAGAAAATTATAGTTCGAGGTATAGTCTATTGATGATTTACCAAATTGCACAATCATATTATAACTAATACTCAGATTAAGGAATTCTGGTTTGAAAAATTGTCAGTATACTGCTATAATTATCTTGGTTGAATTATGTAATAATTCTTTGTCATATAAGCTTATGATCAATGTTATCCATTCAGCAAAATAATAAACAGAATGAAACTTACATTATCATCATCCATATTGAAGAATGTTCTGAAAATGTTGTTTATATTTATTGTGAGAATATATTTCTATTATAATTTAGATGCATGGGAAAAGCCTAATTTTAAGCATGAGAATACTCTTTGTAACATTAGAGTTTTCCTGGGAAAACCTTAATAATACATGGATTCCTGGAAAATCTTGAGAAAACTCTAATGTCACAAATTGTGACCTTAAGTTTTAATTACATAGAAACTCAATATTTCCCACACCCTCAAAAGTATGATAAAATACTTTATTGACAAGTAATTATATCAACTTGAATATATAATTTTCCACTATAGTTAATAATAATACAGTGACGTGCAAAACCGTTAAGGATGGCCACGGGTAATACCTGCAGGTAATTTTGCGCACTTTGAGCCAATCAGAGCACAGTGTCTCATCAAATTTCATTAATTTGTCAGCAATTTGATGAGACACTGCGCTCTGATTGGCTCAAAGTGCGCAAAATTACCTGCAGGTATTACCCGTGGCCATCCTTATCTGGTGGGCTGAGAGGAACATTTAACTTCAGTGGTTACCCACAGAAATTGACATGATCCTTGTTTGTCTAGAGAAGGCGTTATAAATGGGTGAGAGAGCCTCATTATCATTTCTAAATATTCAAAAAAGTATTCTGAAAACAAAAGATTAATAGTTTCTATCAAATCAATGCCATCTATTTCTGGATTATTCTGGTCTCTGTCAGGGTACGCTACCGCGTCCTGTTAGGGCTACTCAGCTCACACTAGAGGGAGGGGATCCTAAGTAATATATTGGAAGGTAACTATACTACTCACCTAGAGGGAGGGGATCCTAAGAGAACAAGCTTAGGGACCCTCACTCTAGGTACAGCTACTATATACATAAAACGACGACGCGGCGTGCGGCCCTGGCACAGCTAAGTGCCAGGCGCCCAAGCCGAGCCTAAGCGACGTGATGTCACGGGCATCACGCCGTGTACGAGCGCGCAACGCGCGCGAGTAGAGAAGGTGAAATATGGACGGAGAGAATAAACGGATGGTAGAGGTAATGCACGGGAAATATAAATAAGATAGAAATAGATATATACCGATGATAATAAATAAGGAAAAATGAGGGGACGCGGTAGCGTACCCTGACACGTCCCCTCTTTTTCCTTATTTATTATCATCGGTATATATTTATTTCTATTCCATTTACATTTCCCGTCCATTACGTTCACTTTCCGTTTCCTTGTTCCGTCTCTATTTCACTTTCTCTGCTCGCGCGCTCGTACCCGGCGTGACGCCTACGGCGTCACGTCGCTTATGTTCGGTTCGGGCGTCTGGCACTTAGCTGTGTCAGGGCCGCACGCCGCGCTGTCGTTTTTCATATATATAGTCGCCGTCCCTAGAGTGAGGGTCCCTAAGCTTGTTCTCTTAGGATCCCCTCCCTCTAGGTGAGTAGTTAGTTCTCCCCAATATATTTATCTTAGGATCCCCTCCCTCTAGTGTGAGCTGAGTAGCCCTGACAGTCTCCAGCTAGGCTGGCATCCCCAAAAAAACCTGATTTGTACCCAAGCCATAAATGTATTTACACTGGAGTCATTCTTAACATAATTAACACATATTATTTCAGATTACACGGTAGTTTTATCGAAGAAAAAAATACAGCAAGGGTCTGTAGAAAAGTACTAAAACAAGGCCTTTTGACAGTGTAATTAACATGAAAACAACAGGCCTGATCAATATTATCCACCAAGAACCATCCTAAACACATAATTTAATAATTTAAAATGTATCCCAATCATAATATGTCATTTTGTTTCTGAAAAATTATATGATGACATAGTAAAGACACTCCCCAGGCATGATCTCCACAAATGATTCATAATTAGCCTCAGGATAAAATAATAGCAATGGATATCATAGAAATAGATTAATATAACCTATATCAGCAATATATAATTTTTCCAGACCCATGAGACACAGAAATTGGTTTGGAATATATGTATTTGTGACTTTTCCACACTTCGAGCAAAACTGTACACATGAACCTGTACTGTAAAAGTCTAAATATCTTGAACACCGTTGATTTTGACACTTCAAATTAATATTGAATAATTTAGATATTATGATAAACTACAGTGGCGAACATAAATAATGCACGTGATGTAGCCTGTAATATCTCGCGAAAAAATAAAATTCATGGCAAATACATTATGTGAGAGTTGTAGATGAGCAACTTGGCGATCTTATGAGTGAATAAACCAAGTATAAATGTCTGAGGTCTGTACAGATATGAAGGGTTTAAAAAAACCCCCAAAATCAACTTTCTCCAGGGCTTTCTAAAAAAAATTGGTAAAATGCTATTATTATACTTTCTGATCTTCTTTTTCATTTGAGCTTAGAAACCATCAGCTGAATTTTCCTCCCCGGCGAAATATAAGGCTTGCAATGTGGTCATTTTGGCCCCAAAAGCGCATCACGTGCATTATTTATGTTCGCCACTGTATATACACAAATATTTTCAGGAATTTTACTATTTTATTTGGCCAGCTATTCGTGTTGCGCACGAAAAGTGACAGACACGTGTACAGTTTTGCGCGTCACTGTATATGTTTTAGTTTGTATACTGTTTGACTGAATAGAGAAAGTTATTCATAGTGTTATATAAGCAAAAATTATTACAGAATTTAACTAAGATAATAATAGCAGCATACTGACAATTTTGCAAGCCAGAATCCCTTAATCTGAGTATTAGTTATAATATGATTGTACAATTTGGTAAATCATCAATAGTCTATACCTCGAACTATAATTTTCTTAAGATCCTTTTTTTGGCTAAACCCTACAATGTCTCCAGTGAGACGAAGTCTGGGGGCTTTAAATACAAAAAGCTAGACTACTAGAACTAAAGGAGATATAACTAAAAGGAGACTAGTTGCACAGCACCAGAAACATATCTGGCACTTGATTTCTAATGCTCCGGACAGAATGTCCCCATAAGGAAATGTCCTAGTCCGGACTAAGGCATAACACGAGTTTTACCCGTGGGTTCGGGTACCCGACCCGCGGGTATTTTTTATGGACCCGACTGACCCGTGACCCGACCCGGGTTGTGACATGTCACAACCCGCAGGTTGTCACAATACCCACGGGTTGCACAGGTCAACCCGTGTGACAGGTAACACATGGGTACTCGGGTAGTAAAGCTTGAGCAACTTCTTGGTAAGCCGCTAAAATATCCGACGTCATACATACGCCCACAGACACCACCATGCTGTAATCAGCGTAGTCTGACATGCGCCCATAGGCACCACCACGCTGTCATCTATTCGCTTATTTTTGGCGTGGCAGGTCTTTTTTTAGCTTCTGCCTGGGGGGCATTTACAGCCTTTTTCGCACTATACCTTTCCGCCAAACCCTTTGCCATCATATTGATGGTTTCCAATGTAGATAATATCATAATCAATTACTTTGCTTAACCTTTAGGCACTCTGAGCGTCATGTGTGTGATGGGCGTCATTTACAGCCTTTTCGGACTTTCGCTTATGATCAAATCCTTCCTTGGCACGATCTTATCTACCATCTAGAATTCTTCTAAAAACCTTCTAAAAAGGTTCTGGACCTTTTAGTCAATTAACCACAGGTACTCCGAAGTGTAAAGGAAAGTTTCATGATGTTTCGTGTAATTTTTCCTTAGTTACATTGCTCCATAAAAAATTGATATGACCAAATTTGTACTAGTTGAATTTGAAAAAATGTCGAGGTCTATTCATTCAATCTGAGAGCAAGAAAAATGTGCGCACGCGCATACAAGCTGTGTGCCAAACTTATCCTCATAAAATAAAATTTAATTTTTCAGGAACATATAAAGCACCATGTTTTTTTTTCGTTGAACTCATCCCATCCCCACCCCCACCCTATCCAGTTCAACTCGCTATCTAGTATGCACTCTTTGAACACCACACCTGTTCGACCTTCTCCGAGCACCCCATTTTCTACCCTCATTTCATTTGATTCTTCCCCCAACTTCGCTTCCTCTAATTCCCTCGAGGATCCATTCTCAACTCCCAATGCTGCGAACCACAAACTGTTCCTCAGATGCAAGCTTGTGGTGAACTCCGAGGTTGCGAAGGGTCGCATCCTGAATTGGTTGAATCGTGATGAGTCCAATCCTGTTACCTGGTATTGGTGAGTCAGATAATTTTTTTTAATTGTTGGCAAAGAGTATATTTCCCAAAATATTTAGGCCCCTAGACGACGAAGGGAAACCTTTTCGCGCGACGATGCTAGACTTCGTGTTAGGGCTACTCAGCTCACACTAGAGGGAGGGGATCCTAAGTACTATATTGGACGATAACTATACTACTCACCTAGAGGGAGGGGATCCTAAGAGAACAAGCTTAGGGACCCTCACTCTAGGGACAGCGACTATATACATGAAAAACGATAACGCGGCGTGCGGCCCTGACACAGCTAAGTGCTAGGCGCCCGAACCGAACCTAAGCGACGTGATGTCACGGGCATCACGCCGAGTACGAGCGCGCGACGCGCGCGAGCAGAGAAAGTGAAATAGAGGCAGAACAAGGAAACGGAAAGTGGAAGTAATGGACGGGAAATGTAAATGAAATAGAAATAAACATATACCGATGATAATAAATAAGGAAAATGAGGGGACGCGGTAGCGTACCCTGACACCATCCCCCCTTCAACGAGGCGGCGTCCCGACGCCTGTAGCTTCGACTAATGACGCTTGTAACTTAGAAAAATCGAACCGAGGGCGACGATGGAAAAGAAGGCCATTTATCGAGCGTGGCGCACTCGGATGTTCGCGGTGGAATTCCTTAATGAGATCTGGGGCTGCAATATTCGACTCGGGTTCCCACTGATCGTGCTCGGGACCATAGCCTTCCCAACGCACCTTATACTCGAGTCGTCTCCGGAAGACACGACTGTCCAAAATCCGTTCCACGACGTAGTGTTCACCGTCATCTCTGACCTCAGGAGGTGGTGGAGCCTTAACACGACGACCCGGGATCGTATCCTCGACCTTTGGACGTAACTTCCCGACATGGAAGATGTCACGGTACGCTAGCGCCTTTTCCGATTATTCGATTTCTTCGATTTCTTTCGGTTTCATTTCGTGTTACGATTTCCTCCATTTCCCGTACTTTGCCGTTTCCATTAGTTCCATCGTTTTCTCGATTTTTCGATCTCTTCGATTTCCCTCGATTTCTGTCTATATCTCCTCGGATCCCATGGGGATCAGTTGGGCGCTTCGTATCCTGTACTTATATGCGTTTTCCCTAGAGGGGGATACCTGAGCTTGTTCTCTTAGGTTTTCCCTCCTCTAGGTGAGTAGTTAGTCGCTGCCCCTCAATAGATCTTAGGTTTTCCCTCCTCTAGGTGTGTGCCCTGAGTCGCCCTAACAGTAGAACAAGCTCCTACCTTTCGGACTGGTTGTTTCTATCGTCGTTTTCTTTCGGAAACTCTTCGTCAGCAGTGTCTCAGACGTTCCCGACGCTTTCGCCCATAAAACGACCCCTCCGTCCTTCGTTCTTCGATTTCTTTCGTCATGGATCTAGAAGAGAGTGACCCTACTACTGAAAGTCGCCTCTCTGCGATTGAACAAAGAATAGAAGAGCTCGTAACTCATCTCGACCGACTCTTCACCCCTCAGGCTCCTGCTGCCGATCCCTCTAATCCGACAAACCCCAATCCCAGAGCCTCGGCTCCAAATCCCCAAAACGAGACGAGATCGTCTCGAAACACTCGCCCTGCTGTACCTCTCGCCTATGATGGGGATCGCAAAAACGGCCGTATATTCTGGAACTCTGTCGATCTTTACATGAGCGTATGTGGCGGCGATTTCCCGAATCTCAGTACCAAAATCATTTGGGTACTTTCTTACATGAATAGTGGGCGCGCTGGTGCCTTCGCCGAACTTATTCAGGCCCAGTACAATCGAGGGTTAGTTCCTTATGAGACCTGGGAAGACTTCCGACAAAGGTTTCGCTCTGAATTCTTCCCGGTAACCGAGGCTGAAGATTCGCTGAACCTCCTTCTCTCAGGACGTTATGCTCAAGGAGGTCGAAACGTAGATGATTACACTGACGCCTTTCGCATTATCGTGGATCGCGCGGGTTTCACGGTTCATGATGGTCTTGCGTTAACTACCTACTACCGACAGGGCTTAGATCGAGAAATCGCCAGTAAGGTTGGAACGATGCAGAATCGACCCGATTATAGCGATTACGAAGGCTGGGTTCAAGCCGCTCGTCTTTTCGATCAAGCTCGTCGTACCAACGATGCTTTCAATGCCACCCAACGACGAGTCGTTCCCGGTAATTCGATTTCAACCCCTCTTACGTCGATTCCGATATCCCGAACTCGACCCAGCCCTTTCCCGGTCTATCAACGTACAGCTGGACCCCCTATCTACTCCCCACCTCCTTTTCCCCCGCCTCGCGCATCGATTCCTACCACCATCTCTCCCCCTGTACGACCATCGGTTTCTACTCCAGTTAACGTCGTACCTCCAATCCGAAATGATGCCATGGAGGTTGACGCTGCTCGTCGCCGCATACAGGCTGAGACAGCCCGGTGTTTCCGATGTGGGCAGTTAGGCCATCTCGTTAAGGACTGCCCACGCGCGTTCGATGTTCGATTCATGCAGGCCGATGAAATCGACGAAATTCTCGAACAACGTTTCACTCAACAAGATGTGCTGGAAACGCAGAATCGTGCTGAGATCGCTGTCGAAGAAAATGAGATCGCGATCACTTCGACCAGAGAGGATTTTCAGAACGGCAGCGAGTAAGGGATGCGCCCTCACTGCCGTCATCAAATAGATTCGATGTATTGTACATAGACGACAAGTGCAATGAGACTTCTGATTCGAATTCTATTGATTCTGATGCATCTATTCCTCCCTCAAATCCTCCGATCCCTGCTCCTCGTCGCCTTTCGATTGGAAAACGCAAGCGGATTCCCCATGAATACCGTCTGAACGCCACTGCCGGTACTCAGAAACTCGAAATCGATGTAGAACTCCAGAGCACTGACACTGGCGATCTTATTCATTCAAAAGCGATGCTTGACACCGGTGCCAGTGGGATGTTCCTTGACCAAGACTTTGTCGAGAAAAATCGGCTCCCGAAGATTCGATTACCGAAACCGATTCCTGTTTTCAATGTTGATGGTACTCCCAATCAAGCAGGAAACATCACGCACGTGGTGGACTTGGTGATGCGATATCAGACACATTCCGAACGTGTCATGTTTGCCGTCACTGCCCTCGGCAAGTACCCAGTGCTGCTTGGATTACCCTGGTTCAAGGCTCATAACCCGGTGATTGACTACTCAACTGGTGAGGTTGAGCTGACCCGGTGTAATCCCGAATGTCGATCTTGTAGACCGCCTCCTGTCGAAAAGAAAGGCCCAAAACGTTTCCTACGTTCAGTTCGAGCAATCCCTCCTGTCACCCTTGACGAAACCGAATCCACAGATCCAGATATGCCAGATCTCGTGAATGTGGAGGATGAGTTTCACCCAGAAGAGGGAGATCGACTGTTCGCGGTTTCTCTTAATTCAGAACCCCTGGACAGTTGCCGCATCAGAGCAACTGAAACCATCTCACAGCGATTGGCTCAGGCACATGCGAATAACACAAGGGGTACACTCAAATCTGGATTTCGAGAAATCGTCCCCGAAATGTTCCACGATTTCGAAGACGTTTTCGCGAAAGAGTCTTTCGATTCATTGCCACCTTCGAAGAAGTGGGATCATGCGATAGAGCTCCTACCTGATTCGGATCCCAAGTTTTGCAAGGTGTACCCCCTTTCGCCCAATGAACAGAAGGAGCTCGATGCGTTTCTGGAAGAGAATCTTCGTTCTGGTCGAATCCGCCCCTCGAAATCGCCCATGGCTTCCCCGGTTTTCTTTATCAAGAAGAAAGACGGCTCTCTACGACTTATTCAAGACTATCGGGCTCTCAACGCGATGACCATCAAAAATCGATACCCGTTACCCCTAATTCCCGAACTTGTCAACAAATTAAGGGGAGCGAAGTACTTCACGAAACTCGATGTTAGATGGGGATACAACAATGTTCGCATCAAAGAGGGCGACGAGTGGAAAGCAGCATTTCGCACGAATCGAGGACTGTTCGAACCCTTGGTCATGTTCTTTGGTTTGACTAACAGTCCAGCGACCTTCCAGACGATGATGAACGAGATTTTCGAAGACATGATCACGGAAGGGGTTGTGGCTGTTTATATCGACGATATCCTGATCTACACGAGAACGAAAGAAGAACACGATCGCATCACACGTCGTGTCTTAGAACGGCTGAGGGAGCATAAACTCTATCTCAAAGCCGAGAAGTGTGAATTCTGTCGTACTAAGATCGAGTATTTAGGTCTGGTCATCTCCGAGAACACTGTCGAAATGGATCCCGCGAAGGTGTCGGGTGTCAGAGATTGGCCAGTCCCGAAAAATGTCACCGAGGTGCAGTCGTTTTTGGGCTTCGCAAACTTCTATCGTCGATTTATCAAGGACTTCTCACTGATCGCTGTCCCCTTATTCAGTCTCACTAAGAAAGAAGCCCCGTTCATCTGGTCCGACATTTGTCAACAAGCTTTCGACTCTCTGAAATCGGCAATGACCTCTGCCCCGGTTCTTGCGATTCCTGATCCATCGAAGCCCTATCGGGTAGAAGCTGACAGTTCTGATTTCGCGACAGGTGCCGTCCTGTCTCAACCTTCTCTCGAGGACAACAAATGGCATCCAGTGGCTTTCTTCTCGAAGGCTTTGAGCCCGGTGGAGCGAAATTACGAAATCCACGATAAAGAGATGTTAGCTATCATTCGAGCATTAGAAGAGTGGCGACATTTCTTGGAAGGTGCGACTCATCCAATTGACATTCGCACGGATCACAAAAACCTAGAGTACTTCATGACGGCTCGTAATCTAAATCGTAGGCAGGCTCGTTGGTCGGTTTATCTCGCGCGTTTCGATTTCACCTTGCGGCATACACCTGGTAAATCGATGGGTAAGCCTGACGGCCTTTCGCGTCGTGCCGATCATGGCTCGGGAAAGCTGGACAATCGAGATATCACTCTAATCCGACCCGAAATGTTTGCCGTCAACGCCATGCAAACATTCCGCCTTAGAGGGGAGGAGGACGAGTTCCTAGGCCAGATACGGAAGGCGAACAGAGAAGGCAAACGAGAAGATAGCGTTTCGAAAGCCATCGAATCCCTTAAGGCGATAGGTGGGAGATCAGTTCACACCAGTGAATGGGCTGAAGATCAAGACGTCATTTACTACCGAGGGAAGATCTATGTTCCCGAAGTAGACGATCTACGGCGAGAAATCGTTCAACGACACCATGACACCAAACTCGCTGGTCACCCAGGTCGATTTAAAACATTGGAACTGGTATCGCGAACCTTTTGGTGGCCGGGGATTTCTCGATATGTACAGCGGTATGTAGAGGCTTGCGACACTTGTATGCGGACGAAACCTTCTCGACATGCTCCATATGGCGAACTACAACCTACCGAGACTCCAAATCGACCTTGGCAATTCATATCAGTCGATTTCATTGTCGAACTCCCCGAATCGAATGGTTATGACGCAATCCTCTCTGTAGTAGACTCGTTGACGAAACGGGTTCATTTCGTCCCAACATTTACTACTGTTGACGCTTCTGGCCTTGCATCTCTCTACCTCCAACACGTCTGGAAGTTGCATGGACTACCCGAGAAGATCATCTCAGATCGCGGACCTCAGTTCTCGTCTCGTTTTACCCAGGAACTCTCTCGATTACTTGGTATTCGGCTTGCACGCTCTACTGCGTACCACCCCCAGACCGATGGTCAGACAGAACGAGCGAATGCTGAAGTAGAGCAGTATCTTCGTATCTTCACCTCTGAGCGTCAGGACGACTGGGATCGATTGCTACCGATGGCCGAGTTCGCATATAATAATCATGTTCATTCGGCTACCCAAGCGACACCTTTCGAACTCGATACTGGTCGCCATCCTCGAATGGGTTTCGAACCGCGTTCAACAGAATCGAAGATCGAATCGGTTAATGACTTCAAGAATAGGATGTCTCATTCTTGGGAGGAAGCTCGCGCTGCGATTCTTAAGGCTAAGGACGACATGGCTAAGTACTATGATCGTAAACATTTACCGGCTCCTAACTACAAATCTGGAGATCAGGTTTATCTAGATGCTAGCGACATCAAAACCACTCGTCCATCTGCCAAATTATCGCATCGCTTTCTAGGCCCATTTCCTATCGCGACCAAAGTCGGGACCCGCTCATATCGACTCGTTCTACCGAAATCGATGTCTCGAATTCACCCCGTGTTCCACGTCAGTAAGTTGAAACCAATGAGACCGGACCGTATACCAGGTCGTCGTTCTAAACCTCCTCCACCCCCGGAGATTCGCGATGATGGTGAACATTATGTGGTTGAAGAAATATTGGACAGTCGTGTTTTCCGCCGGCGACTGGAGTTCAAGGTTCGCTGGGAGGGCTATGGTCCAGAGCACGACCAATGGATTCCCGAGAAAGATGTCGCAGCACACGATCTCGTACAAGATTTCTATCGATCTCATCCGAATGCACCCAGAATGATTGGCGGTCTTATTTTCCTTCCGCGTCCTAATAGCTGAATCTCAGGCGTCGGGTCGCCGCCTTGTTGAAGGGGGGGGTGGTGTCACGGTACGCTAGCGCCTTTTCCGATTATTCGATTTCTTCGATTTCTTTCGGTTTCATTTCGTGTTACGATTTCCTCCATTTCCCGTACTTTGCCGTTTCCATTAGTTCCATCGTTTTCTCGATTTTTCGATCTCTTCGATTTCCCTCGATTTCTGTCTATATCTCCTCGGATCCCATGGGGATCAGTTGGGCGCTTCGTATCCTGTACTTATATGCGTTTTCCCTAGAGGGGGATACCTGAGCTTGTTCTCTTAGGTTTTCCCTCCTCTAGGTGAGTAGTTAGTCGCTGCCCCTCAATAGATCTTAGGTTTTCCCTCCTCTAGGTGTGTGCCCTGAGTCGCCCTAACAGAAGACAGGGTGGAGTCTTGACATCGACAGTGGTAGACGTAGTCTATATGCATGGGATCCGACCTTGTTGACTATCGGAAATGGGCCTAGGTACCGATGCGACAATTTGGCGGAAGGTCTGGTGGTGCGGATGTCGCTAGAATCGAGGTATACCTTGTCGCCAACCTTGTATTCAGGTGCTGGGATGTGTTTCCGATCGTAATACTTGGCCATCTCGTCTTTCGACCTGGCTATAGCGGCCTTGGCTTCCTCTATCGTCGATTCCATACGCGTCTTGAACTCGTTGACAGATTCGATCTTCGAGTCGGCAACCTGCGGTTCGAATCCCATACGAGGATGTCGTCCCGTGTCGAGCTCAAAAGGTGTCGAACGCGTGGCTGAGTGCACATGGTTGTTGTATGCGAACTCAGCCATGGGCAGTAGCTGGTCCCAGTCGTCCTGTCGCTCAGAGGTGAAGAGTCGAAGGTACTGTTCGACTTCTGCGTTGACGCGTTCCGTCTGACCATCGGTTTGAGGATGATATGCAGTAGAGGGTGCAAGCCGTATGCCAAGGAGCCTAGAAAGCTCCTGCGTGAAGCGGGACGCGAACTGGGGGCCCCTGTCGGAGATCACCTTCATGGGAAGCCCATGGAGCTTCCAGACGTGCTGGAGGTACAGTCGGGCCAGACCTGTCGCGTCAAGTGTCGTAAATGTCGGCACGAAGTGAACCCGTTTGGTGAGAGAGTCGACGACAGAGAGGATCGCGTCAAAACCGTTGGATTCTGGCAGCTCCACGATGAAGTCGACTGAGATGTGTTCCCAAGGTCGACTTGGCACTTCTGTGGGTCGGAGAAGTCCATAGGGAGCATGACGAGACGGTTTCGTACGTAGACACATATCGCAGGCCTCTACATAGCGTTGCACGTACCTAGAGATGCCTGGCCACCAAAAGGTGCGCGAAACGAGCTCGAGGGTCTTGAAACGACCCGGGTGGCCACCGAGTTTGGTGTCGTGGTGTCTAGAAAGGATTTTCCGACGCACCTCGTCCACATTTGGCACGTAAACCTTGCCACGATAATAAAGGAGGTCCTGATCCTCGAACCATTCCGACGAGTGAGCTGAGCGACCACCCAGTGCACGAAGTGTTGCAACGGCTTTAGACACACTATCCTCGACCTTGCCTTCCCGATTGGCCTTGCGAATCTGGCGTAAAAGGTCCTCCTCCTCCCCCTTAAGACGGAATGTTTGCAGAGCATTGATTGCAAACATTTCAGGTCGGATTAAGGTGACGCCACGATTGTCGTCCTTTCCCGAGCCATGGTCTGGGCGGCGGGACAGGCCATCAGGTTTACCCATTGATTTACCCGGTATATGCTGCAGAGTAAAGTCGAATCGCGAGAGATATACTGACCATCTGGCTTGACGACGATTGAGGTTGCGTGCGGACATGAAATACTCGAGATTCTTGTGATCAGTCCGTATGTCGATAGGATGAGACGCGCCTTCAAGAAAGTGTCGCCATTCCTCCAAGGACCGTATGATAGCGAGCATCTCCTTGTCGTGAATCTCGTAGTTGCGTTCAACGGGACCGAGGGCCTTCGAGAAGAACGCAACTGGGTGCCATTTACCGTCTTCGCTCGACAATTGTGAAAGAACTGCGCCTGTTGCAAAGTCGGAGCTGTCTGCTTCAACCCGGTAAGGATTAGCGGGGTTGGGGATGAGGAGAATAGGAGCAGAGGTGATTGACGACTTCAGAGTATCGAAAGCGTGCTGACAAGTGTCGGACCAGACGAAGGGCGTATCCTTCTTGGTTAACCCGAACATGGGATTGGCAATACGCGCGAAATCCTTGATAAACCGACGGTAGAAGTTGGCGAAGCCCAGGAAGGACTGGACCTCAGTGACGTTCTTCGGGACGGGCCAGTCTCTGACACCCGAGACTTTCGCGGGATCCATCTCGACCGTGTTCTCGGAAATGACAACACCCAAGTACTCGATCTTAGTCCGACAAAACTCGCACTTCTCTGCCTTGAGATACAGCTTGTGCTCACGGAGACGTTCGAGAACGCGTCGTGTTACCTGGTCATGTTGTTCCCGATCCCGAGTATAGATGAGAATGTCGTCGATATAGACGGCAACGACACCTTCCGAGATCATGTCCTCGAAGATCTCGTTCATCATTGTCTGGAAGGTCGCAGGGCTATTAGTGAGACCAAAGAACATTACCAGAGGTTCGAAAAGGCCGCGGTTGGTGCGGAAAGCAGCCTTCCACTCGTCTCCTTCCTTTATCCGCACATTGTTGTAACCCCAGCGCACGTCCAGCTTGGTAAAGTACCGGGCACCTTGTAATTTATTGATGAGCTCTGAGATCAGGGGCAGCGGGTAACGGTTCTTAATCGTCATAGCATTCAATGCCCGATAGTCCTGGATGAGACGAAGAGAGCCATCTTTCTTCTTGATGAAGAATACTGGGGACGCCATGGGCGACTTGGAGGGTCGGATTCGTCCAGACGCAAGGTTTTCTTCTAGAAACGCATCTAACTCGGCTTGTTCGTTGGGCGACAACGGGTAGATCTTGCACGACTTGGGTTCAGAACCTGGCACAAGCTCTATCGGGTGGTCCCATTTCTTCGATTGCGGCAACGAGTCGAACGACTCCTTTGAGAAAATGTCGGCAAAGTCGTGAAACCTCTCTGGCACGATATCCCGAAAACCCTTGGGAGTTGGTGCGTCCGAGTTGTTGGCATGGGCCTGGGCCAGTCGTTGGGAGATGGTCTCGGTGGCATATATGCGGTGAGTGTCGGGCTCGTCGGGCAGCATTGATATCGCGAACAGTCGATCACCTTCCTCAATTTCAGACTCGACGTTGACCAGGTCTGGTATGTCAGGATCACTGGTCTCCGTGTCGTCGAGTTCAGGCAGAGGTGCGCGTCGGATCTGTTGGAACGCACGCTTAGAGAGTTTACCCGCTGGCCAGCGTGGAGCGCAGGATCTACAACTAGGGCTGCAGCGCATGAATTCTACTTGACCAGTCGTGTAATCTATGACGGGATTGTGGGCCTTGAACCATGGCAGCCCAAACAACACGGGATACTTGAGGGAGGTAACGGCGAACAGGGTGCGTTCAGAATGATCCCGAAAGCGAACGACCAGGTCAACGACGTGGGTGATAGAGCCAGCATGATTGGGTGTACCGTCGACATTAAACACGGGAATTGGTTTAGCAAGACGTACGGAGGGAAGTCGATGTTTCTCGACAAAGTCGCGATCGAGGAACATGCCACTAGCCCCAGTGTCCAGCATGGCCTTGCTGTGCAGCAGGGCTCCAGTGTCAACACTTTGGAGTTCTACCGGGATCTCCAGCTTCTGTGTACCAGCGGTAGCTGCAAGTCGGTATTCACTTGGCAATGCGCGACGTTGAGAAGGCGACAGCATACATGGAATGGAAACAGAGCGTGTAGCAGGTGGAGGCGATTCTTTGGGTTTATCAGAGGATGCAGCAGGGGTAGTCAGATTCGAATCAGGAATGTCATTTTGTTCGCGATCTATGTACAAAATGTCGAATCTATTAGATGTCGGCAACGAGGGTGCATCTATCACTCGTCGCCGTTTTGAAAATCCTCTACTTCTGTTGCAGCTACAGTCTCACCCTGGGTCAGAACAGAGTCGCCACGTGCCTGGGCTTCTAACGCGTCTTTCTGAGCCAACAGGTGTGCGATATTCTCGTCTAATTCATCGGGTTGAAGATACCGAATGTCGTATGCGCGAGGGCATTCACGAGCCCAATGGCCTGTTGCTCCACAGCGATGACACCTGGTCGATTCTGGGCCTACGCGTCGACGGGCAGCGTCAACGTCCATCGGGTCATGTCTAACCTGAGGTGTAGGAACAGAAGCCGCAGGTCTAGGGGGCGGCGCGGGCATGACCTGGGGTATAGGCCTGGGAGGTGGGTAGGCAGGAGCCTGATAGGCAGGGGCAAGGGGCCTCCTCTGGATCTGAGGAATCTGGTACGACGGGAAAGGGGTGGGACGAGGTCGGTTAATGGGGACTGTCGCGGGATTTGTCTGAGTCGTTCCAGAGCCTATGAGTCGACGGCGAGCAGCGGTGAAAGCCTCGTTGGAACGCCTGTCCATATCAAACATGCGTGCTTGCCTGATCCAGCCCTCGTAGTCGTGAAGTGCGGGTCGGTCCTTCATCGTCGCTACCAGAGACGCAATTGCCGGGTCTAGACCATTACGAAAGTACGTGTTAATGGCGAGACCTTCCGTAAAGCCAGCGTGCTCAATGAGCACACGGAAGGCGTCCACATACTCTTCCACAGTCCTGTTGCCTTGGATGTAACGGTTGGAATAGAGGGTGTTGATGGCGTCTTCTTGCTCGGATTGTGGAAAGAAATCCGTCTTGAACCGTTCCCGAAAGGCATTCCAGTCGGCAAAAGGCTTCTCTCCTCTTTGATACCTTTTCAGCATAGATTCGCTGAAGGTAAGGGCGCGGCCTTCATTCATGTACGACATCGCCCAGCCGATCTTGAGTTCATCAGTCTCGAAGTCGCGACTGCATATACTCATGTAAAACTCGACGGTGTTCCAGAAGGCACGACCCTTGGAGCGATCTCCGTCGAACGAAGGAGGTACAGCAGGTCGGGTATTTCGGGAAGAGCGTGAACTGGCTTGATGCTCAGGAGCCGGTGGTTGTCCCGGTGAGGACGCGTCGTCAACAGGGGTGTTTTGGGTAGGAGCAGCTCTAGCCGCATCTCGGATGCTCCGTAGGACCTCAATCATCTGTGAGGCCTGGGATTCCTGTCTTGCCATGCGGGCATCCATTTCCGCGAATTGCCGCATAATAATAGTCGCCACATCTTCGAGGGTGACGATTTGGGGTGCAGAGGGTGGGGGTGAGGAATCCATGAGAGAGAGAGAAAGGAAAAAGGGGTTTTAGGACGGAGCAGAGGGGTCGGTTATAGACGGGACTCGAGGGGAAAATACGACACTGCGATAGTCGGTGTCGAGCGCGATTTTTCAATAACGAGTGTCGATAGAAACGACCAGTCTGCGAGTAGAAGCTTGTTCTACTGTTAGGGCTACTCAGCTCACACTAGAGGGAGGGGATCCTAAGATAATATATTGGAAGGGAAACTAACTACTCACCTAGAGGGAGGGGATCCTAAGAGAACAAGCTTAGGGACCCTCACTCTAGGTACAGCTACTATATACATAAAACGACGACGCGGCGTGCGGCCCTGACACAGCTAAGTGCCAGGCGCCCAAACCGAACCTAAGCGACGTGATGTCACGGGCATCACGCCGGGTACGAGCGCGCAACGCGCGCGAGTAGAGAAAGTGAAATAGAGACAGAACAAGGAAACGGAGAGTGAAAGTAAAATATGGAAATGATAAATAAAATAGAAAGGAAGTGATGCCGATGATAATAAATAAGAAAATGAGAGACGGTGGTAGCGTACCCTGACACCATCCCCCCTTCAACGAGGCGGCGTCCCGACGCCTGTAGCTTCGACTAATGACGCCTGTAACTTTGAGAAGTCGAACCGAGGGCGACGATGGAAAAGAAGGCCATTTATCGAGCGTGGCGCACTCGGATGTTCGCGGTGGAATTCCTTAATGAGATCCGGGGCTGCAATATTTGACTCGGGTTCCCACTGATCGTGCTCGGGACCATAGCCTTCCCAACGCACCTTATACTCGAGTCGTCTCCGGAAGACACGACTGTCCAAGATCCGTTCCACGACATAGTGTTCACCATCGTCTCTGACCTCAGGAGGGGGGGGGGGCCCTGACGCGACGACCCGGGATTGTATCTTCAACCTTTGGACGCAACTTCCCGACGTGGAACACTGGATGAAGCCTTGACATCGACAGTGGTAAACGCAGCTTATATGCGTGCGATCCGACCTTGCTGACTATCGGGAAAGGCCCTAGGTACCGATGCGATAACTTGGCGGAGGGCCTGGTGGTACGGATGTCGCTCGAATCGAGGTATACCTTGTCGCCAACCTTGTATTCAGGTGCCGGGATGTGTTTCCGATCGTAGTACTTGGCCATCTCATCCTTCGACTTGGCTATAGCGGCCTTGGCTTCCTCTATCGTCGACTCCATACGCGTCTTGAACTCGTTGACAGATTCGATCTTGGAGTCGGCAACCAGCGGTTCGAATCCCATACGAGGATGTCGTCCAGTGTCGAGCTCAAACGGTGTCGCGCGCGTAGCTGAGTGCACGTGGTTGTTATATGCGAACTCAACCAAGGGCAGTATCTGGTCCCAGTCGTCCTGTCGCTCAGAGGTGAAAAGTCGAAGGTACTGTTCGACTTCTGCATTGACACGTTCCGTCTGACCATCGGTTTGAGGATGATATGCCGTGGAGGGTGCAAGCCGTATGCCAAGGAGTCTAGAAAGCTCCTGCGTGAAGCGGGACGCGAACTGGGGGCCCCTGTCAGAGATCACCTTCATGGGGAGACCATGGAGCTTCCAGACGTGTTGAAGGTACAGACGGGCTAGACCCGTCGCGTCAAGTGTCGTAAATGTCGGCACGAAATGAACCTGTTTGGTGAGAGAGTCGACGACAGAGAGGATCGCGTCGAAACCGTTAGATTCTGGCAGCTCCACGATGAAGTCGACTGAGATGTGTTCCCAGGGTCGACTTGGCACTTCTGTGGGTCGGAGAAGGCCATAGGGAGCATGACGAGACGGTTTCGTACGTAGACACATGTCGCAGGCCTCTACATAGCGTTGGACATACCTAGAGACACCTGGCCACCAGAAGGTGCGCGAAACGAGCTCGAGAGTCTTGAAACGACCCGGGTGACCACCGAGTTTGGTGTCGTGGTGTCTGGAAAGGATTTTCCGATGCAACTCGTCCACATTTGGCACGTAAACCTTGCCGCGATAGTAGAGGAGGTCCTGGTCTTCAAACCATTCCGACGAGTGAGCTGAACGACCACCCAGTGCACGAAGTGTTGCAACGGCTTTAGACACACTATCCTCGACCTTGCCTTCCCGATTGGCCTTGCGAATCTGGCGTAAAAGGTCCTCCTCCTCCCCCTTAAGACGGAATGTTTGCAGAGCATTGATTGCAAACATTTCGGGTCGGATTAGAGTGACGCCACGATTGTCGTCTTTTCCCGAGCCATGATCTGGGCGACAGGACAAGCCATCAGGTTTCCCCATCGACTTACCCGGTATATGCTGCAGAGTAAAGTCGAATCGTGAGAGATATACTGACCATCTAGCTTGACGACGATTTAGGTTACGCGCGGACATGAAATATTCAAGATTCTTGTGATCAGTCCGTATGTCGATAGGGTGGGATGCGCCTTCGAGAAAGTGTCGCCATTCCTCTAAGGACCGTATGATAGCCAGCATCTCCTTGTCGTGAATCTCGTAGTTGCGTTCAACGGGACTGAGGGCCTTCGAGAAGAACGCAACAGGATGCCATTTGCCGTCCTCGTTCGACAACTGTGAAAGAACCGCGCCTGTTGCAAAGTCGGAGCTGTCTGCTTCAACCCGGTAAGGATTAGTGGGGTTGGGAATGAGAAGAATGGGAGCAGAGGTAATTGACGACTTCAGAGTATCGAAAGCATGCTGACAAGTGTCGGACCAGACGAAGGGTGTATCCTTCTTGGTTAACCCGAACATGGGATTGGCAATATGCGCGAAATCCTTGATAAACCGACGGTAGAAGTTGGCGAAGCCCAGGAAGGACTGGACCTCAGTGACGTTCTTCGGGATGGGCCAGTCTCTGACACCCGAGACTTTCGCGGGATCCATCTCGACCGTGTTCTCGGAAATGACAACACCCAAGTACTCGATCTTAGTCCGGCAGAACTCGCACTTCTCTGCCTTGAGATACAGCTTGTGCTCGCGGAGACGTTCGAGAACGCGTCGTGTTACCTGGTTGTGCTGTTCCCGATCCTGAGTGTAGATGAGAATGTCGTCGATATAGACGGCAACGACACCTTCCGAGATCATGTCCTCGAAGATCTCGTTCATCATTGTCTGGAAGGTCGCAGGGCTATTTGTGAGACCAAAGAACATTACCAGAGGTTCGAAAAGGCCGCGGTTGGTGCGGAAAGCAGCCTTCCACTCGTCTCCTTCCTTTATCCGCACATTGTTGTAACCCCAGCGCACGTCCAGCTTGGTAAAGTACCGGGCACCTTGCAATTTGTTGATGAGCTCTGAGATCAGGGGCAGCGGGTAACGGTTCTTAATCGTCATAGCATTCAATGCCCGATAGTCCTGGATGAGACGAAGAGAGCCATCTTTCTTCTTAATGAAGAATACCGGGGACGCCATGGGCGACTTGGAGGGTCGGATTCGTCCAGATGCAAGGTTTTCTTCTAGAAACGCGTCTAACTCGGCCTGCTCGTTGGGCGACAACGGGTAGATCTTGCACGACTTGGGCTCAGAACCTGGCACAAGCTCTATCGGGTGATCCCACTTCTTCGATTGCGGCAACGAGTCGAACGACTCCTTCGAGAAAATGTCGGCAAGGTCGTGGAACATCTCTGGCACGATATCCCGAAAACCCTTGGGAGCTGGTGCGTCTGCGTTGTTGGCGTGGGCCTGAGCTAGTCGCTGGGAGATGGTCTCGGTGGCATATATGCGGTGAGTGTCGGGCTCGTCGGGTAGCATTGATATCGCGAACAGTCGATCACCCTCTTCAATCCCAGACTCGACGTCGACCAGGTCTGGTATGTCAGGATCATCGGCCTCAGTGTCGTCGAGCTCTGGCAGAGGTGCGCGTCGGATCTGTTGGAACGCGCGCTTAGAGAGCTTACCCGCTGGCCAGCGTGGGGCACAAGACCGACAACTGGGGCTGCAGCGCATGAACTCTACTTGACCAGTTGTGTAGTCTATGACAGGATTGTGAGCCTTGAACCACGGCAGTCCAAACAGGACGGGATACTTGAGTGAGGTAACGGCGAACAAGGTGCGTTCAGAGTGATCCCGAAAGCGAACAACGAGGTCGACAACGTGGGTGATAGAGCCAGCGTGGTTGGGCGTACCGTCGACGTTAAACACGGGAATGGGTTTAGCAAGGCGTACGGAGGGAAGCCGATGTTTCTCGACAAAGTCACGATCGAGGAACATACCGCTAGCCCCGGTGTCCAGCATGGCCTTGCTGTGCAGCAGGGCTCCGGTGTCAACACTCTGTAGCTCTACTGGAATCTCTAGCTTCTGCGTGCCTGCGGTAGCTGCGAGTCGGTATTCCTTTGGCAATGCGCGACGTTGAGAAGGCGACAGCATACATGGGGTAGAAACAGAACGTGTGGCAGGTGGAGGCGATTCTTTGGGTTTGTCAGGGGATGCAGCAGGGGTAGTTAGATTCGAATCAGAAATGTCATTTTGTTCGCGATCTATGTACAAAATGTCGAATCTATTAGATGTCGGCAACGAGGGTGCACCTATCACTCGTCGCCGTTTTGAAAATCCTCTACCTCTGTTGCAGCTACAGTCTCGCCTTGGGTCAGAGCAGAGTTGCCACGCGCCTGGGCTTCCAACGCGTCTTTCTGGGCCAACAAATGTGCGATATTGTCGTCCAATTCGTCGGGCTGAAGATACCGAATGTCGTACGCGCGAGGGCATTCACGAGCCCAATGGCCTGTTGCTCCACAGCGATGACATCTGGTCGATTCTGGGCCTACGCGTCGACGAGCAGCGTCAACGTCCATCGGGTCATGTCTAACCTGGGATGTAGGAGCAGAAGCCGCAGGTCTAGGAGGCAACGCGGGCGCGAGTTGAGGTGCTGGCCTGGGAGGTGGGTAAGAAGGAGCTTGATAGGAAGGGGCAGGGGGCCTCCTCTGGATCTGGAGGGTCTGATACGACGGAAAGGGGTTGGGACGGGGTCGATTAATGGGGACGATCGCGGGATTCGTCTGAACCGTTCCAGAGCCTACGAGTCGGCGACGAGCAGCAGTGAAAGCCTCGTTGGCACGCCTGTCCATATCAAACATGCGTGCTTGCCTGATCCAGCCCTCGTAGTCGTGAAGTGCGGGTCGGTCCTTCATCGTCGCTACTAGAGATGCAATTGTCGGATCCAAACCGTTACGAAAGTACGTGTTAATGGCGAGTCCTTCCGTAAAGCCAGCGTGCTCAATGAGCACGCGGAAGGCGTCCACATACTCTTCCACAGTCCTGTTGCCTTGGACATAGCGGTTGGAATAGAGGGTGTTGATGGCATCTTCTTGCTCGGATTGTGGAAAGAAATCAGCCTTGAATCGTTCCCGAAAGGCATTCCAGTCGGCGAAGGGCTTCTCTCCTCTTTGATACTTTTTCAGCATAGATTCGCTGAAGGTAAGGGCGCGGCCTTCATTCATGTACGACATTGCCCAGCCGATCTTGAGTTCATCAGTCTCGAAATCGCGACTGCATATACTCATGTAAAACTCGACGGTGTTCCAGAAGGCACGACCTTTGGAGCGATCTCCGTCGAACGAAGGAGGTACAGCAGGTCGGGTGTTTCGGGAAGAGCGTGAACTGGCTTGATGCTCAGGAGCCGGTGGTTGTCCAGGTGAGGACGCGTCGTCAACAGGGGTGTTTTGGGTAGGAGCAGCTCTAGCCGCGTCTCGGATGCTCCGTAGGACCTCAATCATCTGTGAGGCCTGGGATTCCTGTCTTGCCATGCGGGCATCCATTTCCGCGAATTGCCGCATAATAATAGTCGCCACATCTTCGAGGGTGACGATTTGGGGTGCAGAGGGTGGGGGTGAGGAATCCATGAGAGAGAGAGAAAGGAAAAAGGGGTTTTAGGACGGAGCAGAGGGGTCGGTTATAGACGGGACTCGAGGGGAAAATACGACACTGCGATAGTCGGTGTCGAGCGCGATTTTTCAATAACGAGTGTCGATAGAAACGACCAGTCTGCGAGTAGAAGCTTGTTCTACTGTTAGGGCTACTCAGCTCACACTAGAGGGAGGGGATCCTAAGATAATATATTGGAAGGGAAACTAACTACTCACCTAGAGGGAGGGGATCCTAAGAGAACAAGCTTAGGGACCCTCACTCTAGGTACAGCTACTATATACATAAAACGACGACGCGGCGTGCGGCCCTGACACAGCTAAGTGCCAGGCGCCCAAACCGAACCTAAGCGACGTGATGTCACGGGCATCACGCCGGGTACGAGCGCGCAACGCGCGCGAGTAGAGAAAGTGAAATAGAGACAGAACAAGGAAACGGAGAGTGAAAGTAAAATATGGAAATGATAAATAAAATAGAAAGGAAGTGATGCCGATGATAATAAATAAGAAAATGAGAGACGGCGGTAGCGTACCCTGACAAGACTGGTGAAAGGCCATACATGTCTACTCTGCCAGTGCGTATATCAGAATCCTTGCTTTCATATACTCATACTTCACAGGAAAAAGCCAGAAGAAAATCAAACTTGGTATAGAGGCAGCAATTCCTCTTTGCGGGGTCATATTGCCCGGTAAGTGAATGATCAAACCATCTGATTTTTATGCTTATTCTCTATAGGTTTGAGAGCCACTATACAAAGTATTTAGATCTATGTCAAAAGCACAATATCGAGCCGAATGACCGGGCTCTTCCAGCTACTATGGATAATACACCGCTGCAAACGTAAGTTTTGACATTATTATCACTTTATTTCTCTTCTTCATGCGATCCTTCAGAACGCTTGATACGTTTGTCAAAAAGAACCCTATCTACACACCACAATGATTGATGGAACACATTATTAAATTGGTGGTATCCGATGACCAGGTAATGATGAACCTTGTCTCGCTTTCTGAAATTCTCACTCAGTGTTTCACTCTTTACAGGCTTTTAGACTGGTTGAAAAACCCGAGTTCCGAGAATTAATCCATTTCCTACGTCCAATAACTCACGACAATGATATCCCACATAGGACAAAACTGAGGGCGAAAGTACTTGAAAAGGGGCAGGAGGTTGTTCAGAAGCTCAAGGCCGCCTTTAAGGTTCGTTTCTATCAGTCTACATCTGATCAAATGCATGCTAACATACGCAAAAGAATGTTAAAAGATTAGTGTCCTTCACATTTGATACTTGGACGAGTCGAGCAGGCGATCCGTATATAGCGGTGACTGCACACTATATCTCAAATGCGCGCGATCAACCTTTGGATTGGACACTCGAAAATGCCGTGATTGGGTTCTCCTTTATATCAGGAAACCATGGTGGTGACAACCTAGCTCGAATAATCACGCGAGCTATCGATCGCTTCGACTTAAGGAACAAGGTACATCAATTACTTCACAAGCTCTCACACCAACTAAATATCTTTTATCTACAGATAGGATGGTTCACGTCAGACAACGCTTCGGTTAATGACTCTGTCATGTCATCACTGACCAATCTGAAGATGGCGGCAGAAGATATCTTGGATTTTGACGTGGAAGAGCGGCGGGTTCAGTAAGTTTGTGATGTGTGTGTATAGGTGAATTATATCTTATTATCACAGTTGTGCTGCGCATGTCCTCAACCTAGTCGCAAGAGCTTTCATTGAAGGTGTCGCTCCGACCCCAGCCAGCGTCATGCAAAAGAAGCTCAGCGGCTCCAAGCGCAAACATGCCTCTCTATATGATGAGGCAACAGATGACGAAGAAGACAAACTTATCATGGATGAAGAAACCCCCTTTGGTGCAGAGCAAGATGAGCTGGAAAGTACTGAATTCGACATCCATGACTTACTGGGGAAGATTCTGGCCCTTTGTCAAGTACCAATATCCGGGAACGGTAATAGATACTGTAATGTATTTTAGTCACTGAATATAACACCAATAACTGTCACCGTTGGTTGACGACAGTCAGGACTTGGCCTCAACCTATAAGAGGTTGTGCCGCGACAGTCTTCTTCAGGATTTGTCCTGACGTTCGTCACGAGCGTTGAGTTCGTCAAGGACGTTTCTGATATGTGCGTTCCGAGCTTCGAGAGCCGTGAGCTGTATCTCGTATTGAATGATATCAAGCTCAACGATAATGAAGAAAGCTTCGAGATGTAACTCTCGGCAACGACGGATGGCTTCCGTCGCTGCAAGTCTCGAGGAACAATCTCGACGTTCAATGATGAAGAGAGTAAGAGAAAAGAGAGTTTATAGAGATATCGAACTACGTTCGATATTAAGTCTGAAGAACTATCTACGTGTATGCTAGGGTTTATATACATGTCAGATAATTAATTCTAGCTCAGTTCGAAATAGATTCCGAACTTGAGAAATACAAACAAGTCGTGAGATTCGTAAGTTACATCAATATATGCAGGGTATGATGTCTCATGTGATGAACATGAGGTGTGCAGGGATGAGAGCTGTGCATACATGGACCTACATTCGTCATCTATGATCTCATAACTGGAACGTGCGCGGAATATTCTAGAAAGGCCTTTCCACGGGTGTTCCAGGAGTTAAGAGAGACGGGTACGTCTCTATTCGAGTTGTGAGGTTGATTGAGATGACTGAACGCGAAGGTCTTATCGTGAGTGACGTAAGCGAGATAAGATTACGGAGATGAACGGTAAATGATCGGATATGGATTACGTAACGTTACCGGAAGTGATGTCATGAATCGGATCATGACAATACAGCCGTACCATTTATGGGTTATACGGATTATTTGCCTGACATGCAGGAAATACTGATAGAACTCTAATATTTTTGGTTTAAATTGCATTTAAAACTTCTTTATTAAGGATGGACAGCAACTATATGCAAAGTCTACTCTATTGGCACTGATTTACACAAATTTCCCAACTGGCTTCAGCTTCCGGCGTCTTTGTGGCTTATGTCATTTATTTGACGCCCAATGTGACATGCGTGATATTTGGTTCCTTCAAGGCCTGAAGGCTTCAACTAGGCTGGGAAAATGGCGTAGACGAGCTCAAAATATCTCAAAATCACTGGAGAGATCTTAAAATGTGTATATGTACTGTTATCACTCAATATATTACATCTATTCAACTTTTGGCAAACCGTATGCCGTATACGCTGTAATACGGTGTATACGGTCTGTATACGTTCCGATGGAGCTCGGAGTTAGCTGTTATACGGCACGGATACGGTACGGCAATGTCCGTATTGGTGCCGTATTTTATACGGCCGTAGCCGTATACGGTACGGTGCCGACCCCTAATCATATCTCGCTTCTTAAACAAGAAAGCAATGAATAAGAACGTCTGGTTATTGAGGCTTATGCTGTACGTTACCAGACTAATGACAGTTCGTTTTTACAAAGTTTACAGCATCGCACGAAAAGTAGAGAATGGTAACGGTCAACTCGCAATAGAATGACGACCCTTTCTCAGAATGGTGAAACTACAGTTTACAGATGTGATCTTCCATCAATTAAACTTCCACCGTCAACTGTGATATAATCTCCAGTAACATGAGCAGATGCAGGGCTAACTAGGAACAAAGCTAATTTAAAGTAAGCATAATGAACCTTTCATTTCCTTAAATCACAACTTACCAACTCCTGCCATGTCTCTCGCATCCCCTAATCGACCTAAGAACAAGTTGGGTCAGGTATCGTAAGATATGTTTAGCAACACACCCATTGGCTGATATTTAGCCGCGCTGTCGCCTTGTTGCTTCAAACCCCATGCGGTCATTTTGGACGGAAAGACGCTGGAATCCAAGTATTCATACCCATAGCTTTTCATTTCTGTCTGTAAACTTACCCAGGACATATCGCGTTGACTCTGTAAGACCATCAGTAAAGAAGGCGTTGGTGAATTAGGTATCCCAGACTCAACGTGATAAACCGAGGTGCGAGGGTCGTAGCTAAATTCTTGGTGAGATGGTTTACTTTATGAAACAATATTCAGTTTATCAGGAACAACAAATACCCAAAAACCTGCTTACCTGCAGCTTTGCTGGTATTGTCTATGAAGATGATATGTTGTTAGAATTCGTCATATACAGGACGCGACCTACAGCTCCACAATCCGTTGTCTTTAGCAGCTAGACTGCTTCCTAAAGCTCTCGTTTCGAATGCGGCTATTGAAGAGATATTGATTACCCTTCCAGGATCACGATTTGTTGAATCCTTTGCCAAAAGATTTGTAAGTCTGTTTTTCTTTCAGCAGATTCACTAAACGACAATAATAAAAATATACCCCTGGGTCACTAATTGCGCTCGGCTCAGCCTGACGTCGTATGAAAACGGAAAACGCACTGTAAAAAATGGTTTTAACATTCAATGCCAATATCTTATCCCAGCCTTGTTGCTCAGGAAAGCTGTTTTTGTCAATCATTGAACCGTTTGAACAACCGGACTAGTAGCGAACATACTTGTCATACGGGGCTCCCCAAGAAGCACCCGAATTATTCACCAAAATGTGAATCTTCTGCTCCTTCTTTTTGATTTCTTCAGTTACCTTGTCACATCCGGCCTTTGACTAAACAAATAAACCTCAGCGGGACACAGATAGTAGCGTTATCTACGGCCCAACTTACCTCGAGGTCGCCAACGATGTAATGACAACTCCCGGGGCCCTTCTTGTTTAGGACATCACAAACCTACGGAGCGCTCCCGCGTGCCATTAGTTTCTATATGAACGAGATAATTCGTTCAGTGCGCACGTTTTTGAGCTGAGCTTCCTTTGGAGATATGATATAAACTTTGGCACCATTCTGTACAAACGCCGAGGCAATCATGGTACCAATACCAGAGCCACCTCCTGTAACAACAGCTGCACAGGCCAAAAGGATTGCCAAGTATATTCAGAAATCGACGTATTGATTGGATATATTGAGCTCTTCTTACCTATTTTTCCTTTGACATTGAATAACGACGAAATTGTAACATCTACTCAACATTTCGTCAAATAATTCAAGGGATTAAGCAGCTCAAAGTACCTGGGATGTCCATGGAGAAAGATGCTAAGCTAGAATCATGATCCGGTTCGGCATTTATGAAGCCGGGATTTAATCCCCGGTGATGAGGCAATTCCAATTACGTGAGAATGAGCAGTCAGCGTTTCTAACTTAACTATGTGGCCTACACCCTTGGTTACTATGCACCCGCCTTCATGCTCTTGGGTAAAAGTTGATTTTAGAAGACTATTCATTCGTGTGTGTTGACGAAAGGTGAAAATTGCCTTTCTTCATCCAGATCTAGACATCGGTGGTTCACATTTCGGCGACAATTGTTAAGCAATCCGTCCTGCCTTTTCTGGTACTTGTTTCGTGTCGTAAGGCGGGGACGAATGATTGATAATGAACGCTGTTTTGGACCTTCAAAAGCAAGAACGCACAGTTCATATTTATACACCCCACCACGACCCTGATCACTGTTTCGAGGAAACAAGAGACAGTGTGTGTGTTTCTTTGACCTATGGGAACTCGACATGGATTAATCAATGTACACCAGGTACATTGAAAGTTCATTATGTTGTTTCTCATCTTCCGCGTTCATTATGCGGCGAGGGCCATCTTGTGTTTGCCCATCTACGTCAATCACATCTGACCTTCCACCTTCTACGCTCTAAATCACATCCCAAGAAACCGTGTTTAGCAGAAGATTATGATATTTTCTTTATCGACCAGCTATAAACGCCATTCCTATCTTAAGAAACATTACCGGAAAACGCGTAGTGTTTTATGATCACTTTCTGGATAAGCTCCTTTCGGAAGGGCTTTTTATGGTGAACGCCCCAAGGAACAGAACTTGCTCTTTTACAGCTTTATATCATCTCCCATTGTATCACTTAGAAGATTATACTACTCATAAGTCTCATAAACTTCAGGTTGGGCGTGCTGCGGAGCGGTGACTGAGCGGGTCTTTGGAGGGGAGGCCGACATTCTCTTGGTCAACTCCAGGTTCACCACTCGCGTTTTCAAAGAGCACATACCCAATCTGCAAAAAGAACCGCGTGTTTACTATCCTTGTATCCATTGAAGCATATGAAAAACCTTTACCTGCACCTTTGAAATCAACATTCCCCGATTCTTTTCAACAAGGTCGCTCGCTGGTTGGAGATGTATTTTCGTGCGTCAGACTGTACTTTTCTTATTTCGCAATCTCATGTCATAACCTAATAATTCGCGTCCAACAGTGGTATCACTTGATCGGTTCGAAAAGAAGAAGAACGCGATCTTGGCGATTCAAGCCTTTGCCTCTGGGGCGGTTCGAGGAGCGCGTCTTCAAGGACTGCGGTTGGTTGCTGCGGGTTTGTATTGTAACTTGTCAAATATAATCTTTTAACTTAATAACCCCATAGGTGGTTTTGACCCAAGGTTCAAGGATAACGTACAACTGCTGAAGATTATGGTCGGCGCGTGCTAAAAAACCAACTTAGGCTATTGAATCATATCGGCCTCTGTCTTTGAATCCATCAAGGGCACAGAACCAACACTACGAAACGCGTCGAGTTCATTCCAAGACCATCTCAACATCGTTATTTCAGCGGAACTACCTGCTCAAATCACCGAACACACGCCCATTGCTGTATACCTATGAACGGGTACCATTCCCGTAGAAGCGATGCTATCTCGACTACCAGTTTTAACATGAGACTGTGTCGGTTCTCTCGAAAGCGCGTTAGATCCGAGGATATCACTAGGTACGAGAGCACGGGATGGCTCAGACCCCCAGAACCGGAAGCATGGGCCGATACCCTCTTGGCCATTCTGAGGATGCCCGAGGTAGGAAGAATTTTACTGGGAGAATGCGCCAGGCGAGCTGTAGAGATGTTTGCATTATCTATTATGGCCGAGAACCTTGAAAAGAGGCGATAAACCTTGGTCCTGTCGATTCGTGGCAGCGGCAGGACAGCTTTATCTATTTGCTTTATTTATTGCAATTGTAGCTATCCTTGTTATCGTAATATACTGCTGGGTTTCGTGTTAGTTTCAATGAAGGCGACACCGCCTTGTTCGGTTAGATTATGATAAAAGCTGTAGAGATTGAAATAAACAACGTGGGAACAGCCTGTCCACAGGCCATGAACGTAACCTTGGCCCGCCACCGCTTCCGGTGGTGATGGCTTCAGATACATCCTTTTTGTTTGGGGGTCCTGAAATCGTCTTTTTTATTGAAGTTTCCGAGCTGAAGACGTTTAAAGCAAATTCAAAAGTTAGAGCTTACTAGAGTGAGGATTATGTCAAGGCGCGTGGCCCGGACATGGCGCCTCAACAAACAACCGCTTGCGAGTAGACTAATCTTGCTATAACCACCATTACATCTTTTGCGCGAACAGCCGATTTTACCTGCACATATTGAGGCGGAAAGTTATAACAAGTTACAGCACTAACATCATGCGATGATGTTCCACCTTCCCTCACATTGCCACCGCATCTGTGTTCGCATCCAGAAAGAAAGCTATTACGGCCCTGGTATTACCGACCGTTTGCGCGCTCACAAGCCCAGCAAATGCATGAGCTCGAATGCTATTCGAAACTGGCCAGCTAGATTGACGCGGATGAGTTGAAGACTCGTTCCTTGAAAAACGCCGCTGCGGACTCGGATGCAAGGGATTTGGCGTCCGAGATGGCCCTACTAATTCCTCACAATTTGTCTGCTTCTTTGCAACGTCAAATCAACCTATACAGGGGTATCTATGAAGTGTCGTAACAACGGAACAATTGTCCGTGCTATGCAGTAAGCCAATGAACCTTCGATGAAGTCTCAACAAACGTTGAAAGAAGTAGGGCACTCATCTTAAATTCGAGTTGGCATCTGACAACATTGTTGATCAAGGCAATAAAATGAATTTGCCTGAGCGTATCAAAGCAATCAGGTGGCGTGCTTTATTGATGGAGTTTTTGCAATGGCGTTAAGGAGAGATTCTATGTGATGAGGTGAGGTAAACTTTCAACTTTCGGTTTCAGCCAGAGCCAGAAGAGTTCTCCGCGTTTCAATCGTGAAACGTTTACCCCCTGCTCGAGATCTCTAATCACATTTTCTATTTACCTTCATCTTATTTTACCCAGTTGTTTTTTTTTCGTTCGATGTTACATAGATCCGCCTCATCTTCATCCTTTTCTTCACAGAATACCATGGGGAGATTTAGGACATTGGTTGTACCTGACAAGTTGGGCCGGGCCCGGGGTATTACCCTGCTTCTTCCGAGCTTCGCTTCATCGATCTGATTGCGATAGAAGTTCGAGATCTTTTATCAAAGAAGCCACGAATAATTAATGACATCCAGGCCTTATTCTCATGTGATGACGGTGAAAATGTACTTTTAAAACCCCTCCAGTTGTGAATTTCTGCCCTAACGCTTCTCGCAGTTATATGAAATATGTATCCCTTGACGGTAGTGTTACAGGTCGTAGCAGAGCTTCCCCTATTTCTTCAGCTCGTATTTAGTACAGGTAAGTGTTTAATATTTATTTTCCGAAGTCCGTATATAAACAATAAGCTGTGTTAGCCGCCACCACGACTCTCGTTATCTGGAATGTTTTCTTGACCCTTGACGAGGAAGTAAGTCTCTCATATTTCATGCAAGTTGCTATAATCTGAACGTTGTGCCAGGTAGAGTTTATCTGGCCGTTCGTGATTCTTATCATTTGACCTAACTTGAAGAATGGTGTCCTTAAATATTTTCAGATCCAACTTTACTTTTGTGAAGGGCTTATTTTTTGTAGTCAGGTATTTCGCGCTTGTCCTCTTTTGGTATGTGTTTTTCATTTAGTTTTAGTCTGAGCAATACTTATCCGTGTCTCTAAGTGGAACTTCCCTCAGCTTCTTCGGAAACTTACAGGCCAATTCGTGCCTGAGAGCTATACAATTTATTACTATCAGTGGTTCTATGGTCACGGCGTGTTCAAATATGTTGCTCATACAAAGAGGTATGTTCATTGTGGCTCAATTACGGGAAATAATCAAAATAATTTTAAGCATATGCATTCTACGGTTGTTCAAAACGCATACTTTGGACCCTTTTTTCAGGCCTTGCATTGAGTGAATCTTTGGTAATCGTGACTTTGAGTTTGGCTCTACCCCAAGTCCGGGCAGAAAAGGACAGTCTTCCCCCACCAATACCCGAACTTTTTGGACGTTCATCAGTGATCTGGGTTTGCAGCTTCGGCAATCCTGGATGACTTGGCGCGGTCCGGGAGTTTCAGCTGAGACTCCCAGACCGCGCCAAGTCATCCAGGATTGCCGAAGCTGCAAACCCAGATCACTGATGCTTGCATTTTCGAATCATATCCTCGAATGTTTTCTTATGCATGGTAGGTATGGGTTCGAAAAGTAAATCTCACTCATGTCAAATGCTCTCAAAGGTTCTGCAAGATTGTTTTTGAAGCCGTCGCCTTCACTTTCATTCTTGTTAGGTTTGCCAGCCGTCAAATTACAGCTTGGAGAATTGGGGTTTCGAGCCCAAGGCTATACACTGTTTTGTTCAGAGATGGAACATGGGCATTTGTAATTTTGTTTAGTGAGCACGTTAAAGATTCTATCGTATCTCATTTCTAAATTACGAATTACAGTTTTTTTCTTGTCATCTGGTGTTCTCATGCATGCTAAAAACGTAGGAAGCCTATCACTCACTCTGTGAGTCTTTATGTGCTCTTAGTATATTTTTCACTGATCATGCGACTCTAGATGGTCTTTCGCCCTTTCCAGTATTTGTG
This sequence comes from Phallus indusiatus, assembly GCA_027605045.1. Lineage (NCBI taxonomy): Eukaryota > Fungi > Basidiomycota > Agaricomycetes > Phallales > Phallaceae > Phallus > Phallus indusiatus. The sequence goes on along the minus strand of JAQFWX010000119.1, from coordinate 24,029 downwards.
TAAGTAAAAGGACATCATAGGTTATTTCACTACGCTAAACCACTGCTCACACCAGTCTACCCGTTTGATATTGAACTTACACCACGCAGCAAAAAAGAAACAATCTAGTTCTCTTTTGTTGAGTAGCTCTCAATAAGCAGTGCCGCGTGGGCTCGTGATTGGGTAGCAAAGCGTCAATGCAGAATGGAATCAATGAAATCTTACTCATTGAATAAAGGTTTTTGTAAAATTAACTATTGTTCTCCATGTATTCTTCCGCCCTGAGGCGGGTAGAGTTAATATCTATGTCGGTACGAACATGCAATATTATATTACCTTAAGGACAAGATAAACTGAGAAGTATAGATGATGAGAGAGAATTATGTGGCCTATATGAGAGTTCGTATTCAGCGCGTGCGTAATTTTGCTTCATATACAAGCGCCGGAACCTTTTTCCTGATCTGAGGTGGTGGCAGGCTAACATTTCGCAGACTTGTACTTTTTCCACAGCATCCTCTTGCAATCGTCTTCATTCCTATGTCCGAATCAATCAGCTTAAACGATGTAAACAGAGCACACTTCAAGGATCAAAGTGAAGGTAGCAAAGGCTCTGGAAGGGCCGAAACGGATGGGCTCAGTGATGAACAAGAAAGGTTGCGCCGGCTCGCTGAACCCATAAACCTTGCAGCGACTTCCTCGAATAGCAAGGGAAGCGAGGAGTGGCCTGCCGCTGTACCATTGAAGGGAAAACAGTCCGATGAAACGATAGAGAATTTAGTGTCACTCTTTCGAGATTTTTTAGGCGAGTTTCTTGTTTTTTTCATATATATATATTAACTCACTACGTATATTCCAGAGGCTGCGCCTGCCAGAGCAGTATCTAATTCTACTAGTCCTGATACACAACGCAACAATGCCACCAGGCACAAAAGGTTTTTTGGATTGGCCAAAAGTTCACCTCCAGAAACTGGCTGTGAGTGCCGGAATTCAGTTGTATAATTATCCTGCTCTAACAGTATATTAGTAAATAATAAATATGATTATGAACAGAAATATCCACGGGATAAATTTGGAGAGGAGATCGCCGACAACGGTCGTGTCTGGTTGACTTACCTTGATGAAGCTGAATCGTTTGATCGTGAGAGAGTAGAAGGGTGGAAAGAGACCGCAGATGTTCTCCTGATTTTTGTAGGCGAATGCGTTTTGTATTCATGCCCTTGAAACTTACTATCAAACCAGGCTGGTCTCTTTTCCGGAGTTGTCACAACATTTGTCTCCCAAGCCTCCCAGAGCCTTCAGCAAGATAACACACGAGTCACCGCTTCATTAGTATTCGAAGCAGTCCAGATACTACGCGCACAATTTAGTGGAATGCCAATAAGGGATGTACCTAATTCAACAATAACCCCTACTTCGCTATTCACACCATCAACAAACGCATTTTTGGTGAACGGTTTGTGGTTTACCAGTTTGGCGATCACACTATCAACAGCACTGTTCGCCGTTCTCGCCAAACAATGGCTGTACTATTATCTGTCTTCTATAACTGGAACTCCCCGCCAAAAAGCAATGGCCAGGCAGCTGCGTTTCTATGGTTTCGAATTGTGGAAAGTCGGTGCTATTGTCGACCTCCTTCCGATTCTTCTCCACCTTGCCGTTGGTATCTTCCTTACGGGGATTATCATACTATTATTTCCACTAGACATTCGTGTCGCCTGGACGATTCTCGCTATCACCGGTATCACGTATATGTTGTACTTCATTTCTGTGATATTACCAATTCGGTATCCGGAATGTCCGTATACAACCTCGTTGACGATTTACGCTGGAATTTTCTTCTTTGTTCTACGAGAAAGTCTTCCTTGGCTTAAAGCGATTTCTCTGAAGGGGGTTCAGGTTGTTTGGCGAATAATAAAATCTCAGAACGCTTGGAGAACAATGTACGTCCAGGCCGCTCGGGAAAGGATAAGCTTCAACAAGCTTCAACGTACTATTCGGCGCCACCTTTATCCCGCTCAGGTCCTCCTCCGACATAAATTGCTGTTAATCTCAAAGTTGGCTCATCAAATTGTCAAATGTCTTGAAAGACTCCGGCCCATTGTATATGGTGGAACGTTTCCCAAATTTACAAATTGGAGAGAAGAGAACATAAAGACAGCCGTTAGAAACGCGACTTCCCTGGATTTTGAGGCAATTGATTGGCTTTACACGACCTCCCAGAACAGAAGCGTTCATCGAATGATTGCACGGTGTGCCGCTGTTCATCCGATAATCAGCAGACGATTAAAAAGGGATATCTGCCGAACTCTCCGGGTGACTTTGGAAGTCAGTGAAACGAATCTTGTGGATTTGCATTATGGCTTGTATCTGGATCTCTTTGTTTTTAGGAGCTACCATTGGGATCTACTCCGGTCTGTCCCTGGCGCGGTAGGAACACAGCTGGAAGAAGCCGAGTTTCGAAGATATTCTCGAATTGCGAAGAATGTAGCACGTTTTCAATATGAATATGACCAAATTATAGTGAATATCATCCAGGACGGTCTCCTGCTTCCACTGGGTATGTGGTCTTGTCTTTTCGAAGGAGCGGAAAACGGTCCCACGCTGGTTACACATATACTCACCCAAATTGAAATTCTATTTAATTGGGAGTTACAATTCACCTACAGAGACCTGCCTAGTTGGAAGCTAGTACGGTTCGACAATAAAGAACTGGAATGGTGGAAATTTGACTACCTGTTCCGTTATTTCATTGGACATGAAAAGCCAGACTATTCTTCACAAGAAGGATCTTATAAAACGCGCTATCTCCTCCTTATGGCCATTTACCATAACCTTACCTCCGACAATCCGCTCATTACCGACAAAGAACAGAGACAGAAGTCCTTGCAAAATCTGTTTGAAAGCTTCGGGGTTTGGCTTGATTTCTCCAATCACTATGACTATTTCGAGTACTTTAACTTCTTCAAAGAAGTTTTCTGCGTGGACTCATTCTGGTGTGAGTCTATGACGGATGGGGCCAGGCATGAAGCGGCGTACTGTCTGGACGAGTTACTCGAGTCAACCCTGATGATCACTGACATGGCCAACCGCGATTACCTCTCCCTCGTATACCAATGGCATTCACGAGATCTCGACTCACGCCTCTCGATGTCCACACTTCCCCTGCTCGCCCTATTACTTCTGCCACAGAACCGTCCACATCTGTCCACAATCCTCTCGGACGATCCGAGCGCGGTATCCCACTTCTCAAAATGTCTTCAAAACTTGAGCAGGTATATTGATCGTTACCACGGCTTCGTGAAAACACACATATATCCAGCCTTAATGGATCTTCTCAAGTCGGTGAACCACCAATCGCCCCTGTTCACCATTCTTTATAACTCGTCCGTACTCGTGCATGTATGGACATTCATGGTGGTATACGAGTTGGATACAGAGAAGTATTCTCTTCTTGCGAAATCGAAGCTGGACAAGCATAAGCTGATCGAGCTATTTGCCGCTATGAATGAACAGGCACAATCCGTCACCATCCTGAGTGATCACCAAAGTGCCAGCCGCATCACCGGTCTCAGACCTTTCACACCTAGAGGGAGTCCCATCACTTGCCTGGAGCCCGAATCACCGATACAGCCTATCAGCGATCTGGGTTTGAGCTCCGGAGCACATCCCGTCATCTGGAAGTCTCCAAAGATGAAACCCAAACTACCAATACAATGGGAGTTTAACAGTAGGGACGGGGCTCGTAAAGCATTCCAAACATCTGTGCATAAGTTTGGACAACTCATAGGTGTACTCCAGCCACAACTTGCTACTACCGATCAATCCGCACCTGTGAATGAAATGTTGGACATAGATCACAGTACTGAAGAACGTGCACAGGTGCCTAACCCGAATGAGGTATTTTTTTGCGAGTTTTATCATCCTTCAAAGTCCTCCATCTAAGACACGTACGTAGCCAAAGACCTTTCACACTGTGGCTATTCGGGCTAAAAAAGCGTTCGGGCCTATCTGGCCAAAGACTTCCGCCGAATAGTGCAAAGTAGCGGTAGATCGTAACAATGAGGAAATATAAAGGGCGCCTTTATATTTAATGCGAATAAAGAATTGTTTTAGCACTGTGTGTATAAGTATCTAAATGAGAGCAAATGAGCTAGGGCTGGAGATGAGTTGTTCATAAAACATAAGGTATAAGGATGATACATATATGCATATACCATTCTTCGAGAGCAATGATCTGAAGAGTTTAAGATGGATTTGACAACCGGGTCAGTACCATAAACAGCAATGTTGTGGCAGCCATAAGGCTGTAAATTTATCTGTACAAATATAAATATTAATTGGTAACCGGTACCTTGAGCTAGTGCTTGCCGCTAATACATCCTTCAATGGTGGTGCCACTGGCCATCGGGCGGCTCAGCAGTGACACTGTGACAGTAGCCCAAGCAGAAGCAAGGGTATTACCACAAGCAGTAGCGACTTAAACAGCCAACTTCGCGAATATCATCTTTTTTTGAATAGAGGGTATTTTCTTTATCTCAGTGAAGAAGTTAGAGAGAATAACATGAGAACGGGTTTTATACTAGAAAAGAGCCTAGTACATATGTATCAGCAAAAAGCGCGTAGCATCGGTGGCTCCGAGTCGGAACAGCGTGACAGTCTCGACGAGACTTGTTACGAAGTCTTGCCCCACCGTTTTTCAGTATGATGCTTGATAAGTAGTATTATCGTAAAACATACAGCTTCGAATGTGGTTGATTTCTTATTCTTGTTTTTCAGATTAGTTTCATCAGAATCTCTCTCAATAACGAGACGGACTCGGATGAAATTCGAGAAACCATTGAGCTTTCAAGTTTCCGATTAGGCATAGGAACGTTTGTCTATTGTACCTCAGCAGTAAGCTTATTCAATTTGAATACTAATAATGCTAAAGGAAATAAACAGATGCCTTAAGCTTATAAAGAGTGATGCACTGTTGAAAACTGTCCGATAAGTACTTCACTATGAATTTCGTCAGCTGGAGCGTATACATGATGCTCTTTTCACACTTCGGGAAATGAAATACTCTCACCTACACCCTACGAATTTTGCGGTCCTGGTTCGGGACTTCCGGCTCTCACAGTAGGCCCCGGACGCGTGACGTTTCACGGCGACGTCACCACTGGCAGCGGTGCTAAAAAGGAGGCTTGTCACTCCTTCTCGCCCCAAACCACTCTACTCTGCTTTTCAACCAACAAACTTGCCTAACTCAAAACTGCGATTGTGTTTACAACTTCAATGTGGATCCTCCCAGTATGTCCTATCGTTTATTCCTTTGTTTATTCCGCACTGACCTTTCAAGCCTTGTTTCCATCTACAGAAGACAAGCTGAGCGAAGTTGGTCTTCTTGTAAAGGTTAGTCACTTAGTCTATTGTTGCAAGGGCATGCCCTATACTTATCATGTCCCCCTGTAGATGTGTCTGGATTTGGCACACAAGGGGTCAAGACTATGAAAGAGCTTCCCGGCGGAGCTGCTGAGCGAGTCCCTTAACTTTCTTCCGCATCTACACCGCACTTATCCACCTTCTCTCCAGAGCTTTTGCTTTTGCCCTCGGATTCATGAACCTCCAGAGCCAGCAACGCAAGGGTCTTAGCTCGTTCCACTTCCCGGTTCCACGGCCTTAAGGACCTGACACTGACTTTGTCAGTCGACGTCAAGTTTTTCGCCCTTTCTGAACACGGTCCCGACGAGTACGAGAGAAACTCGTACTATAACGGCATCACTGGGGATAGCAACCACCCAGAACCGTGTACCGTTCTGACTTCCTTACCACTCCATTCACTGGCGGATATGCCCATATACCCGTGGGCCACCAGGAGAGGAGGGAAAAGGAAGTCTCGGTCCCGTCGTCACCTGGATCGGCATCATTCCCGGTTATCTCCCCCAATACCGCCCATGATGTCTCCTCCTCGCACTTCTGCTTAGAAACAGAGTTGGGGGCGTTGCTGTAGAATGGCGTGAGGCTGTCCCACAGAAGCTGACAAACCCACTCCTTATGCGCCATGTCGGCAGCAGCAATCCTACCCACTATGTCCGTCGCTTCCTTACTCTTCGTCTCTTGTCACTGAAGAAATGTAGGCTTCGGAGGAGGATTCGCAAGGCACATTTACCCTGTAGTTTCATGAGAACAAGGACAAGGATGGTAACCCCAGCAACAACACATATGAAGTTAGTAACTGCCATGTCTTGCGCAAGAACACTACCATCACCTATGATAACAAGGACGGAGTAATCAAGGACCACCACGTTCGGGTTTGTGGGATGCATCGATTCCAGCGCGACCTCGACGAGATCACGGAGGCCATTTCTGCTCATGGCATTCTCGCCGACGCTTGGGCTTGCGACATCGCCAAACTACAGGCGAAAAGAGAGATTGCGATTCGCGAGAGAGATTCGGCGGCTTCAGCGCAAACTGGAAGACGAACACGAAACTATCGTAGAGCCCTAGACCCTCCATAGTGAGGTGGTAACCTATCATTGGTCTAACATCAAACTGCACCACAGCATTAGATACATTCATATACGCTCCAGCTACCGAACCTAATGATCCGTGCAGTACACAATATACGTTAAATTGGGCTGGTGGATGCAAAGATCAAACCTGAGCTCGAAACGTCGTCGATCTCGGTGCGTTTTTCTTCTTTCGACTTGTCTTTATCTTGGTCTCTAAGCAACCCTTTATTCTCAGAATCCAAATACTCTCGTCAAGAAATTATAAATATGCTTTATCCTGTGGGTGGCTCAACCACACTCAAGTTTCCTGAGGTAGGAAAGCTCCAAATCATAGGTTGTGCCACGGAAGACAACCAAGCTCGACAGAGAAGGCCAGCGCTGTCTCATGGTTGGAAAGACGGTAACACCACTGATCTCCATTGTCAAATACTACTACGCCGGCCTGGTTTCATTCACTCGGAATGAAGTTGGCATTGAATCCGTCGAGCTTGGCATATACAACTCTGGCAACAAGGCCATCATCGATGTGTTTTCCGCTAAAGGAGACTCGGGCTCTCTCATCTGACTATGATGAAGAACGCTCGGATTGTTGGTCGATTCCATTCTGGACAGAACAAAAGTGGCTCGACTAGCAACCATTGTTACATACCGCACGTGTTGGAACTTGAAGACGAAAAGGCGGTGAAACGAGGCATAATAATAAATATGTCAGCACAATTGGAGTGAGCTTTCAGAGCTACTTTTGTACATTGTTTCACCAATTACCGAAATTTGAGAAAGAACCAGCTGTTAAACCCTAGGCTCGGCCAGACCCTTTCACACTCCGACTCAAGCTCCGCAGCTTTCCGGGCTTGTGCCGAACCTACTTATGTAAGAGGTTCACTGACTTGCGCCGAACCCAGCCGACAGGGTGGTTCTGAAAAAACTAAATTTAGAACTCTGCTATATAGTCTGAATTTCTATGCTGAGTACCAGCAAGAACTTTTGAAAAAACAAAACACCAAAACGGCCCTAAAAAAAGGTCTCTAGAACAACCCCTATTGGCATGACGTCAAAGGGGATTCATTTCTTTGCCATCTTTCCTTGCTACTCATTCTGCGTCTTCAGCGCCGCCACCTAGTACGAAACTTGTGCTTAGGTCAATACTAGAGTTTACAGTTTAGTCATGGATGCTACAAGTTTGTCTTATCCCGTTATTCCTTCATTTATTCCATACTGATCTTTCCAAGCTTTTCCATTCACGGAGGACGAGTTGGATAATGCCGGTCTTCTTGGTGAAGGCGAGTCATTTGGCTTATTGTTGCGAGGGCATTTGAGCTCGCTATCAGTCACTAAAAATTTCATGTCATACTTACCACCTACCCCTTTTAATTTAGGAGCATCTAGCTTTGCCGCGTTCGCGGTGAAGACAATGAAAGAGCACCCGGACCTGCTCAGCAAGTCCTTTGCCTTCTTTTCGCATTTATACCGCACTTACCTCCTTCCGTTCAGAGCTCTCGCTTTTCACTCTCCAATGCATGAATCGGCAATACAAAGTCTCCAGTTTGCCACCCTTGCCTAGCATGTCGTCCAGTCTTTCCACCCTCAGCAAAACAACTTCTGAGTACGCTCCCGACGTATATGAGAGGACGTCGTATTACAACGGGATTACTGGAGACAGCGATCATCCGGAACTCATCTACCGTTCTGACTTCCGTACCACACCATTTCCTAAGCCCACTGGCAGATACGGCCATATTCCCGTCAAGTCAGTCCGTGGCGTCTTTGATACCACTCTGAACGATGTCTGGGACACTGTCGGTCCCCAGATACGTGATATTATCAAAGCTCAGAACATTCCGTGGTCATCCATCGATCCTGCGCGGTTTTTTACACATGGATCGCTGGAAGATGTTGAAGCCAAAGGGAGTCTCGGTCCTGTTGTAATCTGGATAGGCGTTATTCCTGGATCTACATCGGCTGATACCGCGCACAATGTTTCGCAACAAATACTGACGGTTTTGCTGGAGAACGGAGTGAAGGATGTGGTTGTGGAATGGCGTGAGGCAGTGCCACAGAGGCTAGCAGGGTTCGAGCCGCTTATGCGTAGTGTCGCCGATCCCACCCACCATGTCCGTCGGTTCCTTACTCCTCTTCATGGCGTACCCCTTTCCACCGAAGAAAATGTGGAGGTAGATTCGCAAGGCACACTTACCCTGTGGTTCCACGAAAACAAGGACAAGGACGGTAACCCCAGCAACAAGGTCTATGGAATTAGTTGCTGTCACGTCTTGCGCAAGAACACCGCTGTCAACTATGAGAACAAAAACGGCGCAGTCAGGGGCCACCATGTTCAAGTTTGCGGGATGTGCCGATTCCAGCGCGGCCTTGACGAGATCACGAAGGCTGTTTCTGCTCACGGCATTCTCGCTGACAGGTGGGCTTGTGACATCGTCAAATTACGGGCGAAGCAGCAAAAAGACCCGGAGACTACAAAAGAGATGTGGTGGCTCCAACGCAAATTGGAAGATGAACATGAAACTATCGTTGAACTGGAGGCTCTCCACGACGAAGTGACACATCATTGGTCCGACATCAACCTGCATCGTAGTATTGGATACATCCAATACGCTCCAGCCGTTGGGGTTGATGAAGAAGGCGGCACACAATATACGTTGGATTGGGCTGCGTTCTTGGCTGCAGAGGCGAAAGTCAGACCTGAGTTTGAGGGAAACGTCGTTGATCTCGGTGTGCCTTTGTTTTCTTTCCCCTCGTCTTTACCTTTGTCCCTAACAAAATTGAAACTATTTAGGATCCAAATACTCTCTTCTAGAGATTGCAAATATGTTTTATCCTGTGCGTGGTTCAACCATACTCAAGTTTCCCGAGGGTAGAAAGCTCCGAATTGTGGGCTGTGTTACAAAGGAAGACCTCGCCGTTCCAACCGAGTTCGACAACGAAGGCCAGCGCTGTCTAATGGTCGGCAAAGACGGCAACACCACCGATCTCACCGTCGGATGCTACGCCGGCTTGGTTTCATTCACTCGGAATGAAGTTGGCATCGAATCCGTCGAGCTTGGCATCTACAACTCTGGCAACAATAACATCATCGATGTGTTCTCCGCTAAAGGAGACTCGGGCTCTCTCGTTTGGCACATGATAAAGAACGGTCACGGTGAAGCTCGAATTGTTGGTCAACTCCATTCTGGACGGAATAAAGGCGGTTCGACTAGCAATCATATTACGTATTGTACACCTGGGTGGTTTCTCTTGCAGGAGATCAAAAAGAAGTTCAAGTATGCTGACTTTTACCGTACCACCTGGTCTTAGGGGGGGTCAACTTGAGAAAGAAGGGCAGCATTGGCTGGCTATTCAAGAAATGGTTCACTCGTCTCTTTCTTCACTTCTCCATACCACACATACATAGTTGACGAACGTCGAAGCCTGTGAATTGATAAGCGAGCAGTTCTACAGCATCATTTTTTTGCGACCCTGGTACCTTTAGCTTTGAGCGGCGAGCTCATTAGGGTTGGATGGCACCTGTTACCATCGTAGCTGGCGCTTTCGTCGACATAGTTTGAACAATCAGTTCCATATATGAGTATATCGAGGTATATTGAAAAGGTAAAGGCGCTGTGAAAACATCGCGCAAGTTGTTGAAAAATATGCGTCTCATCTTCATTATTTTTAGTTTGTTGTGAATATTAGTAGGTAACCGACTTGCGTCATACATTAATAATATTTTAGGCGGTGTGTTTAATAAATAGGGACTCCCTTCTTTTGTAGCTAAGCGAAAGAAATTGAAACTATATAAAGTGGCATTACAACAAATTTTATATCAGACTGGTGTGAAAAAGTGTCAATGCGACTGCGCCAGAATGACCGTGCCAATTCAAACATAACAGTATTATCTTTAATGTCTATATTATGCGCTAAAGGGTTCGTGCCCATTGTTGGAAGGTAATGTATCAATGTCGTATTCCGCAATATTACCGATTGACTGACCGGTTCTCTTGATCCATCAAATAGGTCGCATTATAGGCTTTGGTAACTAATATGCAAATAAAAGAACCGGAGTTTACCCAATGCGTCGTGTGTCATCGATGAATAAATGTTCGCAACACTGTCCATTCCTCTCCAAGTCCGTTCAAATGCATAGAATAAAAGAGATACCGAGTTTGAAACTTTCGACACCTGCGCCAACGATAGTCTGAGAGGTACCATCATACCGAGAACATTGAGAAGACTTTGTCGCATGCAATGAACCTCGGACCCGGACCTCCTGCATTTGCAGGGTATTCATTTAAGGTCGTTATAGCTATTTCTACGAATGAGGCGTTAAATTTCGTATTTAAATCGTAATCAAGGCAAAGTGTAATGCATGATCAAATCTTTGGGGTGATTTAAATCAATAATTATGTGACCGATTTCATTGGGCACTTTCGGCGGTCGTATCGACGCGTTCAATGACTCTTTCTACATCATTCGTGACCTCAGGTCCACCCGTTTCTGTTTTCGGAGTTCCGGCATCGTCTAGAGACTTGTCCGGAATCTTTTCAAAGCAATCAGGTTTCAGTGTTCTGAGATTGAGAAAACAGAACGTACGCCAAGTCGGACGAGAAAACCAGCTATTGCTGAAGCGGCGATAAACCAAAACGCTCGTCTCAACGCAATACCGTAAGATTCTCTTGCTAACAGTTGAATATCAGACGGTAGTGAAACAACTATCTCCGAAGAATGTCGGATACGGCTAATGATCTAGCATATATAATTGGTAAGGCTGGAGAAAATCTTTGACACAGTGTACACACGTGCCTCGCTTGAGTCTGGCCCAGTTATGCGTCGTGTTAGTTCACGATTTAGGACATATTGGAAAATAGCTGATGGAACAGCGACACCGACGACTTGTCCTGTCAAAGAGTAAATGATTGGTTCGGTTTTAGGGTATACTAGGTTAAGTCACCTATGCATCTCCAAAGTTGCGCGAAACCCGTGGCGACAGCCATAATAGAAGCTATTTGATGAAATGGTGAGACAACATACACGCCGTGACAAGGCTGTTTAAAGACTTACGATCGATATGCGCTAGTAGCGCGATAAGTGTGGTTTGTATTACAGCGGCGTGTCCGAATCCCAAAGGAACCTAATCAATATATATTTATATCAAAATGAATGTTTGAAGAATTATTGACTCACGATACTGAGCCATTGATTCAGCGGACCCGAATTTTGGTCAAGAACGGACATCAGCACCTATTAAGAACATCAACTCGAACGTCAGATAATGATCATCACGTTTTGCAGCTTCCTTACAGAACCGATGATAGGTCCTAGGCCGCATATCATGTCTAAAAGCTTGTAGCAGCTCGTCATCGACATAATCGCCCTAAAAAGATAAACGTCCGATGTCATGTAGCCATAATGTATTGGTTAACTTACCCCGCGACCAACGATCCCGCCGCCATGGCTACACTATTTGGAAGCAGATGCGTTCCTTAAAATTCCGTGTCAATGTGGATCTCAATTATGGGATGAAAACGTTCTCACCAGCGGTAGCTGCGGAGGTCAACATAACGGACTCGAAATACACAGGAAAGAAATATAAAGAAGCGAAAGTGGCAACGGACACCTAGACGGAGAACCCTTATTCACAACCTGGATGGGCTGAAGCGGACTGATCGGACTCAACTAGTTGATTGCTCATACCGACAAGAACAGGAACTTTCATTTTGAGCAAGGCCGGCGCAAGAATGGGCTCTGGTGCGACTCGGAGTTCCACAATGATGAAGACGATGAATGTAAGTACCGCGCAAACGAGGGATACGATGACTTTGGGTGAATTAAAAGGTAGATCATCATTGTACTTGAAACTCAACAACAAAAGAAAAGAGCCTATCTAATATCCATTGGAAATTAGAAATTCATGTCTGTATAAATTTGATGGACGGTTACCGATAATAGTAATAGAATGCTGCCGCCATAGTCTATTCTTTTGAATGTTTCCTTGACGCTTTTGCTTCGGCCCTGTGTCATTCATCAACGATGAATTCGGGAAGTTACATGCCACTTACAGGTGTGAAATAGTTCAAGTTATATCCGGTCAGGAGATATGAGATAATATAGAGGGGTATCTGCATAAGGAATGCCCATCTCCAACCGAACCTGACCGCATTCAAATTCGAGCTATTCTGTATTGTTTCTGATGGGCGCTCACTTATCGCTGATGTACCCTCCCAGTGGACCACCTAAGCCTTGCCCCACCTAATGAAATTGGGTGACTAACAAAGCAAAACAGAGAGGAATGTACTTGCCCCGTTGAATATATTCGCAATCCCTTGCGTCAAACTTCGGTCTCGTAACTTATACATATCGCTCGTTATAACATATCCAATAATGAAGCTACCACCACCACCTATTCCTCCTAGCTAGAATGAAGTACTTATCAACAATCGCGTTGTAAAGCGTCACCTAACGACTTACGAAACGTGAAGCAATCAACATAGGCATACTTGAAGACAGTCCACAACACAACGTTCCTATACCGGCGAAAACGATGGCAGTTTGAGCGGCCTTCCGGCGTCCCAAGGTATCGCATAATCTTCCGTAAAGGGGAGCGAATGTGCATGCTGCCAAAAGGAAACTGTTTGCATAACAAGATAAGTCATGAAAGACCGCTGAGTACTGAGCGAAGGAAGTGAACGCACGCGGTACCGATCCAACTTGCTTGGTTTGCGGCTTCATACTCCGAAGAAATGGAAGAAACCACTGTTTTTGGTATAAAGAGTTTAATGAAAGTATGTATAGTGTCATTGTACCACGTACATGTAGCAACAAGAGTCACTGAAGGGTTTATCAGTTGTGTCAATGATCAAGCTTCCCCATGAAACTTACTGTTAAGAGACTACAGTGAGATGAACGTTTATAAGAGCTTATTTTCCATTCGATAAGAAGAATTTGCGATACCGAAAGAAACGTTCCAAGCCATATTCCTGCCAAAATGTATCTCCTCGTCGAAGGGGCTATATCCAGTGGGCTGAGTTCTGAGTCTTCTGGTTTACGTACTGGTTCGTAGGATCGATCGTTAGAGCTTTTTGGACAAAGTGGAGTCCTTTCGTTAATGATGGTGGGTGTTGACATGATGGTTGGTGTAAAGGATGGAATGAAACTGTTGTAACGTTAGCTAGCTACATACTACTTAATTAAAGGTTCCGGATCGGATGTAAATTCGGAAATTTGAAACCAATTTTTGATTGAATAAGGGAAGATTCCCTGATCCGCCCAGAAAATCTGCGTGACAATATTCGCAAACTTCGAAGGGACGCGTTGATTTTATATTTGTCAAGATTGCTTGGGCTCCACCTGGAAACTCAATATCAATCCTCGACATAGCAAAATTCAAGGGAGCTGAGAATGGAGTTGAGTTATATTTCATGGACGAACGACTTGACCCAAAATAACTTGAACTGGAGCAGGCGGTTTCATACCATCACGGCTTTATGATATCTTCATGTCTTCACCATTCATTGACTGAATAGCAATACAGATATGTTTCCTTGTGACGCCATAGCGTGCCAATAGGATTTTTGACATCACGGAAAGTCGGACATTTCGCATGTCAAAATTTCAAAGCTGTCATAAAAGTTGAGATAAGAACGAGGCAGCTGCCACTGAGACGGTCAAAAGTACTCTCGTACTCTCCCCCAAGTCCGTCAAGGTCGGTCAATGTGGTTTTCTTCGGGGGCCGGCCATACTCGGCTTTCAAAATGACAGATCGGTGGCTTGATGTCGTGTACGCGTGACACTATTACAGTCACAATGCGAACCGTTTCTTTTCCCGAATGCCATCTGCTTTTTTGAACTCCAATCGGGCTAATGATGTGCTTGTCCTTCAAAGCCGCAGCGCAAGTTGCAACCAACTTTGTCGAATTGTCTGACAGTGTTTTATGTTGTACGTAAGAAAGAGTCACTGCGAGCGGTGTACACCTGTTCATCTCTATTTCGATGCGGAATCTTTCGATTGGGTTCTGCGGCTTTTCGTGAGTTAGGATTTCGATGGGAAAAGGAATATTTACGGGTTACTTAAAACTGAGTAGAGGATGAATGAACACAATGTCAATAGACGTGACTTTTGAGTTGAAATATAAGTTCATATTAGCTACTAGGTCTGGGTCGCGATGTAATGTCTTTTGGATAAGAGCGAGCATTGAATATTGCTTGAGTACTAGTACTAATGAGTGACCTCAGTAATGCAGCAGTCCACGGCGGTACTAGGTAGTGGTAAGAAGAAAACCTCGATTGGTCCGGTTATCCCCGATGTTACACTGGTGTGATGCGAGTGACACGACTTCGGACTCTTTTCTCAACATTGCTTGTGAACTAGATCTTTCTGCTTTAGCTAGTCTAACCGTGCGACACTGAATGGCGATTAAGATTGCAACACGTCAAAAGTTGTTTCGAGGGTCCACAAGGAAGCAGAGCAGTGAGACCGTCCAAGTCCAGACCCTTTTCAGGACTGAATATCATATTGCGTATGTATGTCGTTCAGCAGCTGGAATTTAGATCACTTGGTTTGTCACGTCGCAGTGAACTATTATCATGCACATGATTGAGGCTCAAAAGATCAGGTGTAACGTTATTGTCAACAACCGAGACCGTCGGATCCATGTCATCCAAGACTAGGGACTCAAAAAACAGTAACATGAGAGGTAAGTGCGGTTAATATTCTTTCCAAAAACATACTTCTGAAACTCCTCGCATCGGACTTCAGCCAGACTGGTTCCAAACTGGACTTAACCCAGTGATTCAAAGTGTACCCACTTCTAGCTACTATGAATTTTTGATCATCGGTCAGACTCTCCGTGGCTCTATCCCCAATAATCTCAAACGTAGAATTTGTTTGAATGTTTCAAGTCATGTCACAGGTGCACTGCGAAGTTCGAACCGTGTGCTATCTTTGTAAAGGCACCCTGCGTTATTAATTTGGCTTAAACACATACTGAATAATTTCAGAAAGTGCGGATAAGGTTTGTATTTAACTTTATATCGGTGTCCGCAAATTCCAAAGTTGGTCAGTGGATCAGCCGGGACAAATAATTATCGACTGGTATCAAAGTTGTCTCACGCCAAACCGGAACTTTACTAATATGCACAAGGCTATTAACCAGACGCAACGCAAATGCATATGATCCACTGAAATTATGCGAGAAAAATGCCGGATTCCATGTGGCATTCCGTTCAAATTGGGTATGTAAGAATGTGAAAGTCGAAAGTAATATCGATATGAAGTGATCTGACCATACGAAACATGTTTCTGGTATGTTGTTTCAGGCTTCAGCCAAATAAGTCCCTTATATTATAGTAGTCCAGGTAAATTCAGTTGTGCGGTTAGCCAGACCTCAGCTTTTCCCAAAGCTACTAGCATCAGTACTATTGTTCTTTCACAATGTCTTTGACCATTATCGACATTGCCATTACTTCCATTACCCTCACCGTGTCTTTTTTCTTATATTATACTGCAATTCGCGTTCCGAAAGGTCAGTATACAATTATACGGTTGCTTCACTTATGACTTACCGCGTCTTGACCCCTGTTTATAGGCCTACAGCTACCACCAGGCCCCACAAGGCATCCTATTTGGGGCAACTTACGAGATATTCCAGCGGGAAAAACACTAGAGTACTTAGTGTACGAAAAATGGGCCAAGAAATATGGTACCGAAAACAGTCGTATAATTCTAATTTCTTTTTTTTGGTTGATTCGTTTGTTTAGGCGACCTTGTGTATCTGAATGTTTTAGGCCAGTCGGTTCTCATCATTAATTCAGCCGAAATGGAACGGGAATTATTCACAAGAAGGAGCGCGATATACTCTGGTAGACTCAAAACAATGATGATTCACGACTTGTAAGATAAATATTTCCTAAACTCGCCAAAGTCGTTGATTATTAATCTATATAGAACAATCTTTGGCAAGTCTACGGTTGTAATGATGGACTATGGTGAACAGTGGACCCGACATCGCGCACTACTTCATAGCGTATTGTCGGCTAAAAGCCTCGTCTCGTACCATCCGATGTTAGAAACGAGTGCTAGGTCTCAATTTTTCATCTTTTTGATGTATTAGATTCATCTAACTTGATTCACGTTGATTGCTGAACAGATCCTTGGCACAACGTCTTATCGCTGAGCCAGTGAATGACTTGAAAGCCATCCGACAAATGCTTGGAGGGTTTATCCTGCAGGTATGATCTATGTCATAGTGAATTTTACAATGGCCGACAAGTTCTCTAAGTTTACTTATGGCATTGACGTTTTACCTAAAAACGACCCATATGTAAACCTCGCAGAGCATGTCACCGAACTCCTCACTAAGATTGTAATTCCTGGAGTATACAAAGTGGACAACTTCCCAATCAGTAAGCGATGATATTCCTCAATTAATATTCGATATTTGACTTGTGAACAGTGAAATACCTTCCCTCGTGGCTGCCTGGTTTACAATTCCCGAAGGTAGCCGATCAAATAAATAAGGATTTCCAAAAAATGCTAGATTTCCCATATGAATACGCGGAAACAGCTTTCGTGAATAATTTTATCCTCGTCTCATTTTCGTCTTGATGAAAAAAACCGATAGAAACAAGGAAATTACCAACCTTCGTTTGTATCAAAGTGCTTGGAGAATCTCAGCAATGATTCTAGCCCCCCGGAGGACGCTAAAGACTTGATCCGGCAAGTAGCAGTGGCCATATACTCAGCGGGAATTGACACGGTAAATAATACACAACACATCGTTGACTGAAGTTTAATCAATTGTACGCATTGCAGATGGAGGCCCAGGTCCGCCTATTTATATTAGCAATGGCACTTCACCCAGATGTTCAGAAAAAGGCACAAGAAGAGCTGGATAATATAGTTGGGAGAGATAGCCTACCCTCGTTTAACGATCTCCCAAATCTTCCTTATTTCAATGCACTTTGCAGTGAATCGTTACGCTGGCATCCTGCTTCTCCGACCCATGTACCGCACATGTTGAGGCAAGACGACGTGATTAATGGGTATTTCATACCTAAAGGAACCTATTGCTTCGCGAATAGTTGGTAAAGTCTACGCTTCACTTAAGAAAAGACTATGTTTACCTTACAATCTTTCCAGGTATCTCCTTCGCTCCGAGAAAGCGTACGGACATGATGCGCACATATTCAGGCCTGAAAGGTTTTTGAACGGAAGTGCAAAGGCGAAACCAGATGCGGCATTTGGATATGGGAGACGGTATGAAAACTACAGCGAAACCAACGTTATGCATGTCTCTGAAACTTTACCAGAGTGTGTCCTGGCAAAGCATTGGCGGAATTCTCCTTCTCCATCACAGCTGCAACCATTCTGCATGTCATGAATATTTCTACACTCGAGAATGAACCGTTGACTGGCATCATTGCAAATCACGAATTCACCTCAGGCGTCATTGGGTAAGTACTAGTCGTGTGTGCTTTTTGTGAGATTATATACATACTTTTCTTTCTCCTAGACGTCCGCGAATTTTCAAATGTCGGCTCGACGCGCGGCCGAACGCTCAGAATCTTTTGAGCCAGTTTCTATCACGATGAGAAACACTAGGTTACCGCTGCAATCATGATGTAGATTTTGATCTTCAATTAAAGTAATTTTTTTGTGGTACGATCCCCTTGGCATAGAAGTCACGCGTACACCCGCGTATGTCGTGCACATGGGCGCGTTCAAAGATTTCAAATTTCAGCTCCTTTTACTGTTTCATGCCAAGAACATTGAAGTTGCTTTCAAACGACGTGAATTGGTTCCAGCAAAAAATATGATTATCCGGTTCTTTGTTCCAAAGGATGTCCTGAAAAGAATTGGTCGAGCGATGTGATTGAACAGGAAATACAGGAGCCTCAACATGATGATTGCGCCAACGCCGCTGCCAAGCAGAGAGAAACTTAGGGTCCGTGACCGTGACCGTCACGACGAAATGCTCCTCCCAATTCCTTTTTCCCATTGTAATGCTCAATAAGTATGTACCCCATTAACGCACATATTCCGGCGTGGTTGATCGCCTGTCCTCTTCCAGTCTATTGTCATCCGAATCTCTTATAAATAACGAGACGGACTCAGATGAAATTCGCGAAACCATCGAGCTTTTTAGACTGGGTAGCGGAACGTTTGCCACGATATATTGTAGCTCAGCAGTAAGTTTGATTGACGAGAATGTTAGATAAGAAATGGCGTTCTAATATAAGGCAACGAACAGACACCTCAAGTTTATAAAAAATGCCGTAGAGTGGAAGGCTGTACAACACTCTATGACGAGTTTCGTCACTTAAGTCGTATACATGATGCTCTTTCTGCCTCGGGGAATGAAATACTTTCACCTGCGCCGTATGAGTTCTGCGGTCCTGAATCAGATCTCTGGTCCGATTCAACTTTCAGACTTCCCACTGATGATCGTCTCAAGACCTGTGCGTATTCAATGAGTCGGGTGTACCCACTTCCAACGACTCTGAAGCAAAAGATTATCGCCTTATTTTGTCCCGAGCATCTCCGACGGTCTAAAACTGACAAGCTTCTCCTACGTCAAGGACACCACGTTGCCCGACTTTTACTTGGACGCGCAGAAACAGATATAGGACGGACCGCACCGCGTCTTTTTTTCGATACCTACAATTTCCCATTAACTCGGGCTCGGGCAGAAAGATTGGGTATTGACACAACACATCTTGCCAAAGAGATGGGCCGTCTATTAGCGCAGCTTCATATGGTAGCCAAATGTGACGCTCGCGACATCGAGATTGTCCTAGGCGCAAACATCACCAACACTCTGAACAAGCACCGAGAGACTCGAGTGTGGATTATAGATTTCAATCAAGTCCGCGATTTCAACTTTTTGGAAAGCGGTATTTCCGGTTTGGTCAATGCGTTCTTTGAGAATGACGCGTACTTTCCTCGTGCTCGGGTTTCTGACTCCGACGCGTCTCAGCCTTCGCTCTATCCACCCTTCGCAGATGCATATTTGACCGAATGCGGCAAGATTGGGGATAGTGCAAGTGAGCTTGGCCAGCTGTTTTTGAAAACTTTGGAAGCAGAGCAGATTCGTCGGGATTCTCGGGTTATGTAGGGATACACCGAGCTCTTCGGAGGTGGGCATAAGTTTAATCATATTCAAGCTGTTTTGAAGTGCGAGCTTCCCACCCCAAGGCAACGATATATGGTGGCTTAACCAACTAATCATTTGCATGGTATGTTATATATGGTTACGTGTTTCCATCATTCGTTTGACCGCTCATTGGTTTGTATCCAGATCGATTCTGGGCAGCGGGGATAAAGCCGCCGGTGCTAGTGGAACAACCGCAACCAATAGCTTTGCAATCAGAGCCAACATCGGTTGTGCCAGTGCCCATATCACGGACGATCACGTCGTGTCGGATAGTGTTACCTCGATCATTAGGAACTAACTTTACAGGTGCGATGATGCATGCGGGGTACTAGGAATCCTCACAACGAGTCTGGTTCTGATATGTACTAATAAGCCTTGAATGATTGATCCGCTCATATCAAGAAAGTGATTCTAGTCGACGCCACCTCCCCCAATGGCAGAATCGTCTGCCGACATGACATTAGATTCACTCTCACTGTAAAGATCAAACGAGTTACGGCCCGCCCTCATTGACTTGTGCGCCTTTTGAACCGGAGCCTCTGTTTCACCGAGAAAATTGATTCATTTTCATTATTTTCGAGCTTAATAAGGACATGAACAAACCGAAAGCTGATGATTTAGACAACGGGTTATAAGAGGGCTTCGGTCCTCTAATGGTTCTAATCTATGCATCTTCATACTCAATACGACAATAGATGGCGGCACAGCCAGGAGAACGCCGGATCTCAAATATTTTTTATATCAATTAAATACTGTGACCAGTGTCACCATAACAAGGACAAAGAAATCCAAATTAGCACGTCCAATGATCTATTTATATCAGCATATGATCATGAATTATGATTCAAATCCACAAGCATTCATGTGAGCTCAATTCTGAATTGCAAAAGATTTTACTTTCTTATTGTGTACTATATTTAAGTCCTGTGATCTCGGAAATGAGCCTTCATTTCGCAATTGTCACGGTAATTGAAAGTATTACATGAAGAAACTGTTTGTCAGGATCTTCCTTTTGCTCCGTCATTTGCGAAAGAGATTTATATGACAATTTATGCGACAGTTTCACGCGGAAGGCTTGACTCAGTCGAATTGCCTCATAGTCTCAGACCGCCTTTGGCACTTTGGAATTGATCAAGCATTGCCACCTCTCCGAAATTAATTCGCATTCCTACTGAGATAAAAACACTAACCCTTGTCAACGTCCGCAAACTTCTTACTTTTCGTCCGCCACCATCTAATACTGTAAACGTCAGATGTCGATTCTGCAGACGAACAGTTCGCTCTTAAACTCATTTTATCCTGATATTTGGGCGATCGTTTTCGACGAGTTATATTCGAGTTCGGCCAGTGGCGAGGATGAGAATACTTGGTCAAGATGGTCTGAACCCACGCCTTCAACCGCCTTGATACCTCTATCTTTGACATGCAAAGCTTTACGTCAGAGTATACTCCCTTGGCTATTTCGTGATACCCGTTGTACCTCGCCTAGAATTATTCCTAAACACCTGTGGAAATACGTTCGGTAGTGTCATCTTCGGCTCTTTTAAGATTGACTGACTCATTTTCTGTTTCTCCTAGAATATTGCGACTAAACGATCGATGGCAGGCCGGCAGTAAATATTGCGAGTGGCGAAGTGAAGTACATGAGGCATTATCGCGTTTCCCATACCTCCGCACTGTTCATCTGAAGCTTGTGGGAGTTTCACCTGTCTTATTCCATTCTCTATCAAAATCGCTTACGCTGACTACCATAATACTGGACGCCTACCCCTATCTGACTGAGGATCATTGTCGCCCTCTGCCTCCCTTTCCTGCCCTTCGACAGTTTGTGTACGTCAAGCCATTTCGGAGCTACCCATCTGTTTCTTCTGACTGCCGGGCATTCTTATCGCATCTAATACAATCGTCGGTGTGCTCCTTCGTACATCTAGATATCCCGATCTCTGCATTGCCGGCCGATGTTCCGAACAACAAGGCGACTTCTTCTTTGGAAGCTTTAAAATTAAGGGGCAAATTCTCACAGAATCAGCCGATTTACCACGCCATCCAAGCATGCTCCTCGCTTCGTGAATTGGAAGTAGATGTCATACCAGACTCCTCTAGTCATCCATATGCGTTCACGGTCTTTCCTCTACACGGGACGACAATTTCAGATAGTCAGATTTCAGACAGCCTGCGAAATCTTCGTCGACTTACCATCACACATCCTGACCCATCTGACCGTATTTTTTCCAATCTGCCTCATGAACTCGAATATCTATCTATACCCGGTGTCAAACTCCAGAACAAAGGCTCTGACATTCTTCCAAACAAAGACATGCTGATACACGTGTTGTCGCAATGCTCCACCCGCCATCTAAAAGAACTCCAGTTTTCTGTGGTGGAAGATCTTCCTGCAGAACTCTTTTTCGTAATCCAGGACCGGTTCCGGGAATTGAAAATCTTGGAGGTCAGACAGCGGTATTATCTACCACGAATCAGGAAGATGACAAGTGGCGGAGACCTGAACTCGGTATGTAGCCAATTCTCGTAAACGAATGATTTATCAGCCGCTGACAGATTGTGTCCTTGTTAAGAATTTAAACGCCTTAGTCGAAGCCATTGACGGTTTTCGAAATCTCGTGGAACTGCGGCTTAACTTTTATATCGAGTGGAGCCTATTTGAGATGGACCTTATGATCCAAATGCTAGAACGGAGGTCTCAGTCGCTTGTCAACGTTTGGTTTCGTAAACCACGCTATGAAAGGAGCACATCCGGACCGTGGCACAAGTATGTCATTGATCGCTCTCGAAATTTAGAAAAGGAAAAAACTGTTCTCGGGTACGGTATGGAAAGGATCCGGCGCCCTGTAGCCTCCCTGTAGCAGTACTATTTTAAAGGTAGATGTAGCCTCACCCGGCTGTTATGTCCTATTGTATCTGAGGCGATGTATGCGTGGGGATTTGTGCCGGACTCACATGCTCCCATAGCTTAAAGCCAATCGTGTCCTGGCTCCTGATAGCAGAAAAGCCTGTGCTTGATCGGATTAGTATGGAGGTTCCGTTGAATAATACTATTAAACGCATATTTTGGGGTTTTCCGGGTTCTGAAGGAATGTTCTTTCCGCCGACTGTTGAAGGTGAGAGTGAGAATGGCAAAATAGCCCTGCAACGGATTCAAATGGGGTATGTATATGCGCCTCTAAAAATCATCGCAGCCCGAGAAAAAGGTTAAACTCACCGAGATATTGTCAAACCTCGACAAATTATCGAAGAGCCTGAAAGTGTCTGAATTGTTCAAAGAATTCTGTGTTCCCTGGTGCTTTGAAGGTCAAAGGTGGCCGAAAAATCATGTGCCGCCACAACTAGTCACTATGCTAATTGAACTATGTTTAAACCACCGTTCCTTTCAACAACTACGTCAGTAAAATGGTGTAGAGACACTCTTATCTGACTTGCGCGACACTTTGAGTCAGTTTATTATATGTATCAGCAGAGTCAGTACCGTTCAAGAATCAGAAGGCGACGACAAGCCCGGGGCTATACAGCGAAAAATCAGATACGTATTAGATCTCAGATTATGTCGTACAGAACAACTGGTGGAGGAAGATTAAGATAAGTGAACAAATATAAACACTCTCAATCTATGTTGAACATGCGTATACAATAAATAAACATCAAGTCAAAGATTGGTTACATTGGGCATGAGAATAATTAGGGCTCATTGAAATACGGTGCAGTGAAGACAGGCTGAAGGGAATAGCATTTATAAACCCAGGCATTTCAAAACTCCTGTCCCCCTGCTTCATCACAATAGCCCATCTCTGCACTGACAACAAATATTTGTAAGTACTAGGGATATTGTAGAGATGGAGACTTAGAAAAACTTACGTTTCTAATGCAAAGTTCGGTTTCTCCAGGGCTTAGGTTCTCGCCGGAGCATAGTTCCTGACAAAACTGCTTATTTGGAGGGGAAGAGGACCTTTTGGGTAAATTTCTGGTACTTGGCAGAGCAGACACAGCACAGAAGGTCAAGGCAATAGAAACAAGTAAGGAGACACGAGGAAACAACATGAGGAATAGATTTAAAAGGAGAAGTAAGTTAAAGTTGAAAACTTAGTTTTAAGGCCTGTTTTATACCAAAACCAATTTGAATCCGGGGATCACTGCCTACCACTCCTCAGACTTACAGAATCACACACACGCACACACACTGCTTACCAAGGCTGCCTGCAACCTGCGGTGACGCTAACGACGACAGGGTAGTCATACCTGTGAGTACTTGTTACGCACATCAAAAGAACATAGGCTAGTATGAAGCGCATGCATTGTATTATTTTATCTAGGGAACCTATGTATGTATGCATTACATCTCACAAAGGAATTTTGTGTATTTAACTAAGCAACAGACTAGGCATTCAAGACACTAACATTTAAG